>MU159536.1:0-133715 GCA_015888305.1 Antheraea pernyi | reverse complement strand
CACGCTCGCCTATCAGATGTCATCTCAGTCATCACACCTTTTACACACATATCATTTTTCACACAATCCATCCATGCTTTTTTCGGTCTTCCTCTACTCTTATACCCATCGACCGTCATACTCAAAGCTTTTCTAGTTACATGGTCTTCATCTGTCCACGTAACATGCCCATACCATGTTAACCTATTACTCCTTAACTTCTCTGTTACTGGTGCTATTTTCAAACTTCCTCTGATATATTCATTCCTAATCTTATCCATTCTAGTTACACCACACATCCACCTTAACATTCGCATCTCTGCCACATGTAGTTTTCTCTCATCTATAAATATAATAAGACTGTAAATCTAACGTGTCTGTACTTTTTCGGTTTTCGTAACAAAAATTATTTTAAGTTTTATTTTATCCATGTGTAGTTTTTGTTTTAATAATAAAAAATAAAAAGTACAAAAAAATTATATATAAATATATTGAAGATTAATAAGAATACCCATACATATGTACATACATACATAAATAATCATTTCATTTTTATTGTTTTCATTATTGTAAGATAGTAATAAGTCTAGTTACCTTTTCTTAATAATGTGAACCTAGATAATGTCTCTTTCTTTTGTTAGAGGATTTTCTTATTAACCAATAAAAAAAAAAGAAAATTACTTTAAATGTATCTCTTTTCCTTAGTCCCTTAATAATAATAATAATTAAAAATACACTTAAGTTGTTATTAAAGATTAAATACTCCGAAAAATTCCTCTATCAAACAATAAAATTCTCGCGTAAAACAACGGATATTTTTTTTTGTATATCTCTAGGTTAAGTTCTTAATTAACGTATGATAAACTTGTATTATGTAATTTAACATGTATGATATCGCTGGTATAATCACTTGTTACCTTCATAGCAACAATGTGATTACAAATTATTCATAATCTTGCAAAAGTAACAACCAAAGAACTATAAAAACTTATTGCCTCTTAATTACGAATAACAATTTGAAAATAGAGACAAGGAAACAATATTATAGCCTTATTCTATTAGAGATCCGAAGCTATACCATATTATGCTACGCTAAAAGTAGCAAAAAGTAAAAGTTTGATGTTCGTAAAACTGCAAAGAACGTATTTTTCATCCTATCACTAATTATATATTTACATGTACTAATATTGGTCTCAAAAATACTATATGTATTAGGCAGGTAAGGTAAGGTAAAGTATTATACGGTATCGAATGGTGAAAAATTTAAAATTATGTTTTTTATGTGAGATACTAAATAATAATAAAAGATTTCTAGATCTCGACAATTACGTCACCTACTGGTTTCAAAATCATATCGAAATCTTCATAAGTACAAAAATAATCATAAAAATCTGTCGAGCCTTTCAGAAGGAGAATAATTACGAATACACCCCAATTTTCTTACTGTCCATTAGAATGTACTAATAATCTCTGGAATCATGAGTCAGAATGGGCTGATATGACTAAAGTCAAAAGTCTCTAAATTAATAATAAATGAGTGAGAACTGAAAATTCGTGTCGTATTTGTAACTTATTTTTCGAAAAAGGAAACGCTATATATTAAAATGGTAATATCTGCTACGACCCTATTTATACAAATTGTTGGTACAAAAATAGTGGTACTAAGCAGTAACGAAGTAATAGTGTTAACGGGTCATGCGATGAGGTGAATGACATTGGAGTCCGAGAGCAGGTTGGCCGGCTGAGGAGAAGCGTGCGTTACCGAGAATAACCGAACTGTGAATGCATATTTTAACATAGAACCATGTAATGCGATTTAGGCGTATGATTGACATTTTACACAACATTCGTATTTTATTATACGAAATTTGTTTAAGTTCACTTAACTACGTTAAAAACAAAGCAAAAATTTCTAAAGCTGATCATGGTAAAACTAGATTGAGCAAAAAGTGTTTATTATCTGTTATATAATCTGTTGTTATATTGTCTATTATTATCTATGTAAAGAATTCAAATTATATCGCTCCATTGTTAGCATGTGGTAAGTAGGACAAGTAAATTACGAATGTGAGTTCACTTACGATTTTTTTCGAATTCTGGCTTTTATATTTAAACACACAAGAAGTCTTTAACTATTATGAAACATTAGTCTTACAACAACGCCCGATAATAGATTATCAACATTATGCTCACAAATACTTTAATATTGCTGGGACTGCTCTGTTCTGCATCTCAAGTATCATGTAAGTACTATAATTCTATCAATTGTTTAATTAAAATATATTTAATATATATGGGCGGATAACAGTAGTATTGTATTTTACTTTTTGCGATATCATGGTTTCCGATGTGTTTATTATAATTTATTGTATCCTTTTAACTGCCGACATCAATATCACGTTGACACGTGAACCTTTCCGGACATACACTAGCTGATACCGAACCGCTTGATAAGAGATATTCGTCTTAATGAGCATTTCACTGTGTCTGTGGTGGTACTTATCAAACCAGATACAGATACCCTAACACTACCATTGATTTTTTTTAATAAAAACTTCTTGCGGCGCGCGGAGTGGTATTTTTTTGATAAGATAAACTTATGATTTCACGACGTCCTAGTAAGCGTGACCAACCGTATTGCGATTGCGCGGCTTGTGTCCGATTGTTGACGCGTAATATACGCCTGTCTACATTTAATACTGGTATTGGATGCAAATTGTGCAGCCCATCATATGTTTGATTTCATATGAGTGCTATTAGGTGTGAAAGAGATACTTATGGTAATAAATTCAATATATAAATTATGAAATTGGAATTATTTATTTACACAGTTATTTAATTGTTTCGAGTTTTCACTTCTATCGGCAGCATTTATGATGGCCTCAACTTTTTTTAAACTAAATATAGCTACTCTCTAATATTCACTAATTCCTATAGTGTGACGCATAAAAACCCGTATGAAAATAGCAATCCAGTCAAATACAATAACCATGTTCTAACACCGCCTAAATAACAAATTCAAAACACGACTACAAAAGCACTGTTGAGCTGCAGCAACTGTAGAATAATATATACTTTGTGTCACTAATCTACTCCTTTCAGTCCGGAACATTATTATTACAAATAAGTGTTCCCTTAGCATCACCCTCTACAGGTACACGTACCTTAGAAAAATTAATATACCTAATTTTTTCAGGTCTCATAAAAGTCCCATGCTTAATTACGGACGTCGCATGCACTACTGAATCAGCTAAACATTTATCAAAATTTATAGAGTTGGGAAACCCTACGTATAATATAGAAAGCTCAGATCCGATGTACCGAGATGTTATAAACGCTTTTCTACCAAACGTAAACTATACATTACGGAATGTAACCATGCGTGGATTGAAAGAATGTCAAGTAAATCTTTTGAGGTAAGTATTTAGCCGTAATTTCTTTCGACAGTTGAGTCAAGTTGGTCATATTATGCTTCCGTAGTGTATATGTTCTTATGTATCGTGACGGCACACTCGCTTTTGATTAAGAAAAAAAAGTAAAAGGGTCAAGAAGTACCAGCAGAATTGAAAACTCAAAACAATGAAATATATGTGTTCTCTTTTAAATTTTCATAATAATTATAGTGTGAATGACAATATTTAAATTTCAGAATTTGTTTATTGAAATGATTAACATTGTAACATTATTAGCACGTGGTTTTCGTATCTATTGGCACTCGGGGCAATAATCATTACATAGTATAAAACAAAGTCCTCCGCCGCGTCTGTCTGTCTGTTCGCGATAAACTAAAAAACTACTGAACGGATTTTCATGCAGATTTCACCAGTGGATACAGTCATTCATGGGGAAGGTTTTAGTATATAATTTATCAAGGTTTTTTTATAGTCAGGGCGGGACAGCGTCTGCGACGCCCGCTAGTTATATACATTTTTATAAAGTTTTATTAATCAATCAAAGGTATGATGAGCTCCAAAATATCAATATTACATGTACACAGAATACGGCCATTCTTACGTAGCATATCATGACGCGAAATTATAAATTTATCTGCTAAATTCCGTTCAACGGACACGCAAAGAAGCCTTCACTTCAAAAACACCATCCATGAATGTCCAATGTCGGACCAGTAGTTCCTGAGATTACCCCTTACAACGTCACAACGTCACAAACTCTACATCTTTATAATATTAGTATAGATTATAGATAATATAATTAGTTAATAGCTTCTGCCCGTGACCTCGTACGCGTGGAATAGTTATTTTAGGCTAAGACGCAGTGGAAGCTCTCAAAAGAAAAAATACCCCGATATTAAAACATTTTTCATTGTTGCTCCGCTCCTAATGGTCTTAGCGTGATGATATATAACCTATAACACTCACAAATAACGTGGCTTTCTATCGGTAAAATCGGAATTTTCATAATCGGTTCAGTAGTTCCTGAGATTACCCCTTACAACGTCACAAACTCACAAACTTTACCTCTTTTTAATATTAGTATAGATTACAATGCAATATCGTGAAATACAGTTCTATCAACAATTGCATATTTTGTATATTGAAAATAACAATTTAAAATTTATTTTTTAATTTGAATTATTTTTAATTTTAATATAAAACTACATTTTGGTTTAGTTAAAATAAAAGCAAAATTAATTCACGGTTCTGAGATCTCTAGGAACTTATTGTGTTTTCCGAACCGAAAGTATATGAAAAATTACATTATAACTTAGCATTTTAGTTTGCTTTTAATAAAATTATATTTTTGCAAATATGTATTATAAGTGAGCATTTTATTCCAATTAAGGAGATAGAAAAGCTCTTAGTTGGCTCTCATTTCACATTTATGTTTTCGATGTATTTATTATTACTTTCGCTGATATTAAGTTACAGTAAACTGACACAGCAACGAATAAAGATTGAAGAAATTATATAAGTTAGTTGAGCAATTCGGTAAAAAATGTCGCTGTGATGCAACTGTTAGGAATCGTGACATCTTGTAGTAGTCATCTTGCTATAACGTATTTAATGTGCCACAATAAAATCGGTTGGTGTGTTTGAACAATTAACATTGTCCTTAAGAGCTTTTCTATCTCCTTAATTGGAATAAAATGCTCACTTATAATACATATTTGCAAAAATATAATTTTATTAAAAGCAAACTAAAAAATTATATTTTTGCAAATATGTATTATAAGTGAGCATTTTATTCCAATTAAGGAGATAGAAAAGCTCTTAAGGACAATGTTAATTGTTCAAACACACCAACCGATTTTATTGTGGCACATTAAATACGTTATAGCAAGATGACTACTACAAGATGTCACGATTCCTAACAGTTGCATCACAGCGACATTTTTTACCGAATTGCTCAACTAACTTATATAATTTCTTCAATCTTTATTCGTTGCTGTGTCAGTTTACTGTAACTTAATATCGACGAAAGTAATAATAAATCCATCGAAAACATAAATGTGAAATGAGAGCCAACTTCAATAGTTGGCAATATGATATATGCCTTGGTTGTTGACTTCAACGACAAAGGAAGTGAGGTCTAAATGGGTACCAAGTTCAATAGTCGACCCTGAAATTTTATATACAACATAAAAATATGTTATAACCTCTGAAATATCATTTCCTCTTATAACTTAGTATAATATATTAAAGGCCAAGGTCTGACTTGGCTAGTCAATACATGAGCCAAATTTGACATATTTGTGTTTTTTTTAATGAGATATGACGTGGTCAAATGTGGCTTTAAATAGTTCGTGTAATATTGCACATGGTACCGCGCGCTCGCCATTCTATTAACTTGAACTTTTTTTTTTTTTTTGTAACGTGATGAAATCCCTTATGGATAAGCCACCCTTCCGGGGGAGAGGGTGAGTTATGTCCGACTCGCACGGACTAAAACCCCACGGTGTACGTCTTCCACTATAGTTGGGGCGGCACGAGATCTCTATAGACTTCATCGTGCCGCCCCAGCGGTTGGCCCAGCAGCAAAAGGGTCGCCGCCGGGCCCCGTCTTGTTAGGAGACAGCCGTGTACACACCGGCCATCTCCTCCGTCCGCCGGACCTGTGCAATGGGAAGGTGGGCCCCCCGACCCATCTTCCCTGGTCCGGTTACAGTGGGAGGAGGCGGTCAAACTGCCGCCTCCTCCTGCCCGTCCCCCGTTGGCGGAGACGGCCACTTTGAGGGTCTTGCTCACGGCCCCTCTCCGCCGCCTCCTTCTGCGAGACAACTTCCTCGCAGAAGGAAGCCATTGCATTCCAGTTATCCTCACTGGCTCAACTCGATTTAATATTATCAATCAATAGGTAACAGTACAACAATAAATATTATATTATATTACCATAATAATTACACTGTTCTTCTCAGGCTAAACCTTGATGAATCCTTTTATTATTACATAATGTGTCCACAACTGATCGTTGAAGGCGACTATGAACTGAATGGAGATTTTGCTTCTGAACACGTCGAAGGGAAAGGAAAATGCAAAATTGTTCAAGGTATGAAACAAATTAGTCATATTATTACAATTTGTGGATTTACGTATAAAACAGAAAGATTTAAATGAAACTAATATAGTAGAATCTTCGATATACATCTAATTTATAAAACTTATATTAGGCTAAATACATCAGCGATTGCTCTCTTACGATATTACCAATTTGATTTTACCTTTTTTTATTAACTCGTCTTCTTTTATTTTTATGAAAATCACACTGATATATACGTTTCGTAGAAATATTGCAATTGGCTTTAAATTGACTTCACTATATGTCTTAAACCTATAAACAAATTCAGATAAAAATATATTAACAGGCTTTCCTGTCTGTTCATTTGTTTGTTCCTCTGGCACCAAATTTGTAAGTCATTATTAACTATCTTGTCATATTATATATGTTACAAGCTCATCGAGATAGGGAGTTTTTGGCGGGGTCTTGGAAATTGAAATCCGATAGTGGATTTTATATTTTATTCATAATCCTGTGTTTTTTGGCTCTATATTGTATAATATTGGTGATGTTTTACGTAGTATAATTTGGTTATTGTGTACAAGTGGATGGAAAATAATACCATGGTGCATGACTTTTGACTTGTCACCTAAACCCCCTGGACATTTCTAACAAGAGGAGCGCCATCTTCCTCACCATGGCAGTAATAATCTATTAGAAGATTGCCAAAATTAAAACTCATCGAAACGTGTAATATAATATGCATATTTTTACGTGATACTGAAGAGAAGAAAATAATTATTTCATAAGAAAGATTTAAGATACAATTAACATTTAATGTTGAATATAATCAACTCGTTGTATAGTTTGACTTTATGTTTTGTAATTTGTCGCTTTGTTACAGTCACTTTTAGGATGTAAGGGGTGTCGACTAACATCATAAGACTTAAGACACCCAAGTCAACCTCACGTGCACGTGGTGCACCCTGCTGAATAACGAACGAGGCATTGGCGATAGCTGGGTGGTAGGGCTTAACAGCCTGCCTGGGTCGCAACTACCATGTATATGGCGAAAAGCCCGTCATAGTGATTCGCTTCTGCGGGTCGCGTTTCGGGATCAGCCTATGCATATCCTGCTTTTCGCAGGCCGGCATGACAGCGGCGAACGGCGATGTATAGTGACATCTGGTACAGAGACATCTGGTGGTCACCATTGTTTTTGGATTGTACTGTGCTTACCATTAGGCATAGTGCAGACACTTTGCCGTGCTATATTTAAAAAAACTTTGCAAAACGAATCAGCATTGAGCAAAGTGAGATACATCTCTTGTGGCAGCTGTTTCTATCCTTAATTTGTACTTTAAGCATAATTAAAAGTCATCATTAACGTCATTATTCGAAGCCAATATAAATATTGGTCAATATTTCATTTTACTTCCAGACGACTACCACATCGGAATTGCAGGTCAGTATGCAACCGTTGAAGGTGCTGATGGAGATCCCCATATACATATTGTACAATATGACATGGATCTTTTAGATGTACGTGGCAATATTGTATATGAATTTAAAAATTTGTTTTACGGCGATGAAGAAAAATGTAAGTATTGCTAATTCGTTCTTTATTTTACATAGTCCTAATTGAATCAAAAGACATAATAGCTTAAGAATGATGTCAGTATATGAGTGCACCATTGCGAAGCCTTAAAAGCCCCTTCTTGCGGTCAAGCACTAGCTTAATCACCACGACATCCAAGGACATAAATGCTGAGAAATCCACAGTCCTATATTTTGCCCGGATACGTAAAGACTACAATTAAAGACTGAACATTCTTTAATGTTTACTACTATACCAAACTACTATGTAACTACTGTAGTAAAACTATTTTTAACGAAAATACTATGTTTTACTTCAACAATCAACTGGATAATGTTACCAATTTTAATTAGTGAACGACGTATGAGAATATGCCCAAATATTCGTTGGTATATGTCGGTGTTCGAAACTGCAGACATCGAATAGCTATTCCGCCACGCAAGGCCCTGTACCATAATTTGGACATGTGTAGATCCTAAAGTAGTAAATATTGTATATGTAATGTACCAACTAATTGTAACCATGTTAGGAGTTTCTAAGAAGAACTTTCTACTGACTAATTTTTTATAGTAAAAAAAAGGCGTGTCGTAAAGACACACATTAGAAGTGAAACTTTAATATTACAAGAAAATTGGTCAATTAAAAAAATACAGTAAACAGTCATCCTAACGCGGGATTCCCGAGCGGTTACCCATCCTAGTACTGACCGCGCCCGACGTTGCTTAACTTCGGTGATGGATAAGAACCGGTGTTTTCAACACTCTACTCGACATAGTGTTTGCCCCCACCACTTTTCGTCACTTCAAAAAGTGAAAATCGTTTTTATAATGCTTGTTACATCAATCTCACATTAACAAAGGAATAATTTTATTTAATATCGACATAGTGAAGGCACTGTACATGGTGATAAGCACATTGTTATCCAAAAACTTGACCTTTAATCGAGATAGATATATAACTCTCTAGCTTCTGCCCGCGACTTCGTCCGCGTGGAATAGTTACCTTGGGTTAACAATAACTTTAACTCGCGACTACCTTTACGTAGAAGGTGAAAATATTTTTAAATAATGCGTACGTTAACCTCGATTTTTAGAACATCCTATACCTTTTCCCAATAAATGAGCTATTTAACACTGAAAGAATTTTACAAATCGGACTAGTAGTTCCTGACATTAGCACGTTCAAGCAAACAAACAACAACCAGTCGTCATTGCCATGCCGGCCTGCATGCTTCTCCGCTGATGAACATAACAATAACAGATATGAACAATAACAGATCCTGAAATGTGACAAATTAAAACAAAGATTCATACTACTCCGCTTAATTACTGGATATGCACTTTTAAGCGTACTACTGTAGACGGGGTTATACCGAGTTTAGTGGTCGCAACCCCGACAGAAGATCTATGACCTACCCCTCGGCAACTAATTATTTTACTTTTTTATTTAATTCATTTGTATTGTATTTAATTTATGTGGAAAATGTATTAATAATAAAATAATATAATATAATTTCAGCTAAAAAGATTCACAAGTATCTTAATAAAAACTGGAAGAGAGTGAGTGCTGTAACTCAATACCCTGCAATGTACTCCTTTATGGGCAAAATGCTAGACAATGTTGACAAATACCTCGCTACTATTTCTAAATTGGATATTTTCTACAAGTATATGTGATGTCTAATACGAAAATAATTCAAGAACCACTAAGATGTTACTGAACCAAAACCTTTATATCTTTGGGATTCGGTAAAAACAGTCAGCTAATAATAATAATTGTTATATTTAATGGTACTTTATTATAATTGTAACTTAAAATAAATAAATGTTTTTCAAATAATTTCGTGCTTTTTTAATAACAATATTTTTGTAACATATAAACGTTAATAAGTTAATAATTTTCAAAATATTAAATAGTGCATTAATAAAATTGAGTTACAGTACTTTTTTTTTTATTTTACTGTCAGTCTAACAAATTCATCTAACGCAAATTTATTTAATACAAAAAAAAGTTAAACAATTTTTTACTGCCTAACTATAATTCAGAATGAAGATCAAAATGTAAAGATACAAAGTCACTAAATAAAGAAGTTTAAACACTTTTAAAAATGTATAATTCTTTGTTATGTACCCGGCTTTTGATTTGCCAAGTCGGGAGGAAAACCGTAGAGTGTCATTTAAGTGCGATAGAGAGAACGTTTTACCAAACCGAAGCAATCAATATTAGCTGGACATCTCACGCTTCTTCCCAACGAAAGTACCAAAATCAAATTCTGGTATTTTATTTACTAACAAATACGACTCTAATTTTACACAAAATTAATCAATAGGACTATACATGTGGAAGTTTAGTAAATGTTTAAATAATTATTTATTTATACTATTCTAAGAAAGTATTGTAATAATTTATGTTTAACTTAGAAGAGTAATCAATGCTTAAAATTTATTTTGTTTTATGAATTTACCTAAACTTCCCAACAGATGTCACGCCCGCATTCATGAATATTTCTTTAATTTATACATTTATAGAAAATAATCAGTGGGATAATAGAAGGCGTACTTGAGGCAACATAACACTTCACATTGCTTTATGATTAGTTCGTAATCAAACAACCTTGGCTATTATCCTACCCAATGATGTAATTACGATGAAATAATGATATTAATAATTACAAAATAAAAAACAAATCCTTAGCGTGCGTTATATTGGTAGTCATATGATAAATATATTCAGGTAATTTAACAACTTTATAATTGTAGGTACTTACATTATTGTCTCTGCTAACCTCTAATAAGCAGAGAATTTTAAGAAACTAAATTAGAGTTTAATATTGAACGTTTAAGCAATAAAATACAAATTATATTTTAAAACATTATATATATCTTTGCTCAAAAAGCCACAAATACGCAGGTTAATAATTATAAAACACTTAATCCACTTTTTTGTTATTTCCAAATAGACTTTATAAAGTATTTTATTCGACCGTCATATTCATGAGTTTTTTACTTCAATATTTTGTTCAAGATCAACACATCCCAATCTATTTTAATTATATCCACTTAGGTCGGCGATTTACTCAACTGCTTATATTTTGTCCTTCATAAAAGATATATGTAGATGGATTTTTTGAGGAAGGACATGTGGATGAAACGTGTAGAATTGACGCTGCCGAGTGTAATTTTGGCCATGGAAGACCGCCAAAGGAGGTCATCTCGCAGAAGGAGACGACGTAGGGGGCCAGAGAGGAGGATCCTTTGAAAGGCATTCTCCGCCAACGGAGGATAGGTAGGAGGAGGCGGTGATTTGCCCGCCACCGTAGCCAGACCTGAGGAGATGCCCACCCCTCTGGTCCATCATTGCAGCTCACTGCACAGGTTAGGCTGACGAAGAAAGCAGCTGGTGTTTACCCAGTCTGTTTCCCTATTAGGATGGAACCCGGCGATCACAATCAGCCGGGTGGACCGTGGGGTAGCTCCCTAAGGTGAGTAGCGTAGTACGATCCCTTGCCGCCCCAACAAACGGTCGGTCGATACTCCATGAGGTCTTAGTCCGTGCGAGTTGGACATAACCGACTCTCTCGCCCAGGTGGGTGGATATACATAATGGATTTCCCCACTCATTAAAAAAAAAAGTTAAATATGTTGTGTTAAATCATCTAGTAATATCGAACTGTTGTTACTCACCGTAGTTTTATGGTGATTGGATGAATGGTATAGGAACAGGATAAAGGACTTTTTTTCTATATCTACTTGTATTAACTCTTCATATTTGCTTGCAACACTGACCTAAGTAAACATTTAACTCCGTATTTAAATTCTTTAAAAAATAGTTTTTTGTCTAAGTTAATCGATTTGCTGATAAGCCAATAATCAAAATACTCTGTGATTATTAAGAAACATTGCTAGACATCAGATTCGTAAATTAACAACGCAATAAGTGACCAGTGTCGTAACGAGCCCGGCCGTTAATACTAAACTATATGTATATCGCTTGAATCGATATAATATACTACGGAACTTGTTTTCTGCGCATATTGTTAATCACAAGCAACCTGTGGGATAATTTAAAGGTAAAGAATCTGTGTACAGCAACTTCTATTAGCATCTCAAGAAGTGAAATTTTGAACCACCCACTACTTTTGACATTGTAACACATTTCATCTCAATAAACACCGTGATATCGTTTATCGCTTTAAAACTCAAGATAAAAGACAGCTAGTTGCGTTCCAAGCATCAGCGTATTACTGAATTGGACCTGGTTTGTTGATTGTGATCTGTTGTTGGCGGTGGGTATCTGCCTACTCTCTGGGATACTCAACCTTTTTTATTCTTTTTTTTTCTCGCTTAAATAATTTAATCTGCAATTAATTTCAAACATCTTAATATACTCGTACACATTTTATATACTGAATATGAAGTGTGCTTCGTGTAATTCAACTTTTAATGATGGAGTCCAATGCTCTCAATGTAAAAATCAGTACGACTTTACTTGTGCTAATATCACTGAAGCCGGATTTAGACGTTTGGGCCCCGAACGACGATCAACGTGGAAATGTATATCCTGCAAAACCACCCCAACTCCTGCTGTCACTACCAGTGCATCCACTACTTCAGCACCTGTTAAGGATACGCAGAATGAACAGGTTACTTTGTCCACTATATTATTAGAACTACGTGACGTCAAAACGCAACTCTCTAGCCTTCCACTTTTACACCAAGATATAAAAGATATGAGAAACGAATTAACTCATGTTAAGTGGCAATATTGTATATGAATTTAAAAATTTGTTTTACGGCGATGAAGAAAAATGTAAGTATTGCTAATTCGTTCTTTATTTTACATAGTCCTAATTGAATCAAAAGACATAATAGCTTAAGAATGATGTCAGTATATGAGTGCACCATTGCGAAGCCTTAAAAGCCCCTTCTTGCGGTCAAGCACTAGCTTAATCACCACGACATCCAAGGATATAAATGCTGAGAAATCCACAGTCCTATATTTTGCCCGGATACCTAAAGACTACAATTAAAGACTGAACATTCTTTAATGTTTACTACTATACCAAACCACTATGTAACTACTGTAGTAAAACTATTTTTAACGAAAATACTATGTTTTACTTCAACAATCAACTGGATAATGTTACCAATTTTAATTAGTGAATGACGTATGGGAATATGCCCAAATATTCGTTGGTATATGTCGGTGTTCGAAACTGCAGACATCGAATAGCTATTCCGCCACGCAAGGCCCTGTACCATAATTTGGACATGTGTAGATCCTAAAGTATTAAATATTGTATATGTAATGTACCAACTAATTGTAACCATGTTAGGAGTTTCTAAGAAGAACTTTCTACTGACTAATTTTTTATAGTAAAAAAAAGGCGTGTCGTAAAGACACACATTAGAAGTGAAACTTTAATATTACAAGAAAATTGGTCAATTAAAAAAATACAGTAAACAGTCATCCTAACGCGGGATTCCCGAGCGGTTACCCATCCTAGTACTGACCGCGCCCGACGTTGCTTAACTTCGGTGATGGATAAGAACCGGTGTTTTCAACACTCTACTCGACATAGTGTTTACCCCCACCACTTTTCGTCACTTCAAAAAGTGAAAATCGTTTTTATAATATTTGTGACATCAATCTCACATTAACAAAGGAATAATTTTATTTAATATCGACATAGTGAAGGCACTGTACATGGTGATAAGCACAATGTTATCCAAAAACTTGACCTTTAATCGAGATAGATATATAACTCTCTAGCTTCTGCCCGCGACTTCGTCCGCGTGGAATAGTTACCTTGGGTTAACACTAACTTTAACTCGCGACTATCTTTACGTAGAAGGTGAAAATATTTTTAAATAATGCGTACGGTAACCCCGATTTTTAAAATATCCTATACCCTTCCCCGATAAATTAGCTATTTAACACTGAAAGAATCTTTTAAATCGGACTAGTAGTTTCTGACATTAACACGTTCAACCAAACAAACAACAACCAGTCGTCATTGCCATGCCGGCCTGCATACTTCTCCGCTGATGGACATACAATAACAGATCCTGAAATGTGACAAATTAAAACAAAGATTCATACTACTCCGCTTAATTACTGGATATGCACTTTTAAGCGTACTACTGTAGACGGGGTTATACCGAGTTTAGTGGTCGCAACCCCGACAGAAGATCTATGACCTACCCCTCGGCAACTAATTATTTTACTTTTTTATTTAATTCATTTGTATTGTATTTAATTTATGTGGAAAATGTATTAATAATAAAATAATATAATATAATTTCAGCTAAAAAGATTCACAAGTATCTTAATAAAAACTGGAAGAGAGTGAGTGCTGTAACTCAATACCCTGCAATGTACTCCTTTATGGGCAAAATGCTAGACAATGTTGACAAATACCTCGCTACTATTTCTAAATTGGATATTTTCTACAAGTATATGTGATGTCTAATACGAAAATAATTCAAGAACCACTAAGATGTTACTGAACCAAAACCTTTATATCTTTGGGATTCGGTAAAAACAGTCAGCTAATAATAATAATTGTTATATTTAATGGTACTTTATTATAATTGTAACTTAAAATAAATAAATGTTTTTCAAATAATTTCGTGCTTTTTAATAACAATATTTTTGTAACATATAAACGTTAATAAGTTTTCAAAATATTAAATAGTGCATTAATAAAATTGAGTTACAGTACTTTTATTTTATTTTACTGTCAGTCTAGCAAATCCATCTAACGCAAATTTATTTAATACAAAAAAAAGTTAAACAATTTTTTACTGCCTAACTATAATTCAGAATGAAGATCAAAATGTAAAGATACAAAGTCACTAAATAAAGAAGTTTAAACACTTTTAAAAATGTATAATTCTTTGTTATGTACCCGGCTTTTGATTTGCCAAGTCGGGAGGAAAACCGTAGAGTATTATTTAAGTGCGATAGAGAGAACGCTTTACAAAACCGACGCAATCAATATTAGCTGAACGTCTCACGCTTCTTCCCAACGTAAAGTGCTAAATCAAATGCCTGTCTTTTATTTACTAACAAATACGACTCTACTTTTACACAAAAATAATCAATAGGACTATACATGTGGAAGTTTAGTAAATGTTTAAATAATTATTTATTTATACTATTCTAAGAAAGTATTGTAATAATTTATGTTTAACATAGAGGAGTAATCAAAGCATAAAATTTATTTTGTTTTATGAATTTAGAAAGAAAGAAAGAAAGAAAGAAAGAAATATATTTATTGCCATAGTATAAGTGTACAAACAAAAACCTTAAGCGTAAAAAAGTAAAACTATGACAAAGAGACCTAGCGTCAGCGTATTGCCGCCTTTGAAAACAGCGCTGGTTTTCAGCTAGGCCTCAAAATTTCCCGGCTGAAATACAAGTAAACATTACTTATTATTTCGCGCCCAAGTCGTAAACATAAACGTTTTTAACAAGGACGTTCTTTAATGATGGCGATTGCAAATAGTAATAGACTGTTTATATTCTTGAATTTCTTCCTTTATTATAATGTAAACCTAGTACCATATAATGCAAGTGATTGTATTCTGTTTTATATCGGCGAAGACTTATAAATGGCTTGATGTTTTTTCTAGTCTAATAACTATGTTTTGTGTATTATAGCTGTTAGTTTTCCTAATAAATAAATAAATAAATAAATAAATAAATAAAATAAATATTTTCACATTGTCTTCAAAATGAAAAACTTATATGTGACTTATACTAATGGAATCTGGTTGCGTTAATCCTTAACTTTTGAATAATATAATTTTTGTAGATATCTATGCGTTTCCAATTATTATAAAGTACAGATCGATTTTTAACGTCCTCGAAGCTAATGATTAGGTTACTATTCACCATTATTATTATAGCAATTCATTTTTACAAGCAAAGTATCGTGATTTAGATAAAAAACATTTAAAAACAAAAAGTCGATTGCGTTTCAAGTATATAAGCAATGGAGTAGTTGAATATAATTACAAATAAAACGTAAAATAAAACCTTCGCAATTTCTGATAATATTATGGCTCTGTACACGAATAGATTGCGACCACCAGTTGCACACATGAGACTACTTTGTTTTACTGTGATTAGAGATAAGCTAGAGTATATTCGGCAGCTGGAGACCTGACAGCAAATATGTCTTCGGACACTGGTACTGGCTTTCATTATGCCGTACTAATTACGGATTTTCCAAAAGGGTGGGCCGATTTTGAAATGGAATAAGACAAGCTATGTATAAGGTATTAACGAAGTCTTTATTTGAAAGGCCCATTATGTTTGGAATATAAAATCGTTGAAATGTCTACCGTGGCTCCACATGGTGGCAGGGATCTGAATGGACCAATGTTCAACGAGTCTGCCGCATAAATTCGGCTGAATTTCGAGGATACCCCGCTTTATGTTGGCTTTAATGTCGATTGAGGCTTATTGTAATTGACATACGAGTTTAGAAAACCCCACGAAGGGAAATCTAGAGGGTCGAATCGCACGACCTAGGTGGCCTATTCACATAAACTCTGCGAGAGAGGTTTTTTTTTTTTATAGTAGCACGCCAAAATGACTGCACTGTGTCTGATGCTCAGCACAGTACAATCCAAAAACAATGGCGACCGCCGAGTGACACATTATCCATCGCCGGTCGTCGCTCTTATGCTGGCCTACGAAAAGCTGGATATGCACAGGCTAATCCCGAAATGCGACCCACAAAAGCAAATCACTATGACGGGCTTTTTCGCCATATACGTGGTGGTTACGACCCAGTCAGGCTGTAAAACCCTACCACCCCGCTTTCGCCATTGCCTCGTTCGTTATTCAGCAGGGTGCACAATTTCCCGGCTGAAATACAAGTAAACATTACTTATTATTTCGCGCCCAAGTCGTAAACATAAACTTAAAATATCTATCTATTGCTATACATATAATTAAATTAAATTAAGGGCCCATACAAAAATAATTTTAATTTTAATATGAGAGAAAAAGATAAAAAAAAGGCGTTGCATATTGTTAATGATATTGTGAATTATGAGTCAAATCTTTTAATTAAATTATAATTATAAATGACCTAACCTTTGTTGCTCAAGAATTTCTTGTTTAATTAATTTTTTAAATATAAATTTGCTTTTCGCCTGTAATGGGGGAGGTATATTATTCCAAATTTTTGACGCCGCATATTTGAAACTACCTTCATAGCCTACTGATTTATGTTTAGGAAGGGATACAGTGTTTCTTATTTTAGATCTTGTGTTAATATTATGAATGTTCTTATACCAGTCAAATTTAGTATACAGGTATTCCGGTTTTTTACTGCGAATAATAGTGTGGGTAAGACACGCTAAATGTAAGTATCTCCTTGAACACATATTTAAGATATTTTTGCCATTAATGATCGGAGATATATGCGACCATTTAGGCACGTCATAACAATATCTGATACATGCGTTTTGAACACGTTGAATTGCTTTTGAGGTTTTCTTCATTAATCTAGGCCCATACACAACATCACAATAGTTGAAAGGCGACAACACAATTAGATCACAAAGAAGACTTCTAGTATTTAATTTCAAATGATTACGTTATACCATACAGTATTTTCAGTTTATAGAAAGCATTTTTAATTTTATTATTTATATGTTCGACAAAATGCATTTTTTCGTCTAAAACTAATCCTAAATTTCTAACAACTGATACTCTTTCTATACTTTCATTTTTTATGATGATGTTAAATTGTTTATCCACAGTTTTTTTAATTTGTGACTTAGTTCCTAAAATCATGTACTTAGTCTTTATAGGGTTTAGTTTCAGAGAGTTTTTTTCAGACCATTCATATATTTTATTCAAATCAGTATTTATATTTTCCACCGCTGTTTTAGCATTTTCTTCGGAAAAAGATTTGTAAATCTGGGTGTCATCAGCATATAAATGGATATTACTAAACTGAGGAACGTGTGTGAGATCAGCGGTGAAAAGTATAAATAAGAGGGGGCTTAAAATGGAACCCTGAGGTACACCGCGAGTAGTATATTTCACTCCGATACCCCGCTTTATGTTGGCTTTAATGTCGATTGAGGCTTATTGTAATTGACATACGAGTTTAGAAAACTCCACGAGGGGAAATCTAGAGGGTCGAATCGTACGACCTAGGTGGCCAATTCACATAACTTCTGCGAGAGAGTTTTTTTTTATAGTAGCACGCCAAAATGACTGCACTGTGTCTGATGCTCAGCACAGTACAATCCAAAAACAATGGCGACCGCCGAGTGACACATTATCCATCGCCGGTCGTCGCTCTTATGCTGGCCTACGAAAAGCTGGATATGCACAGGCTAATCCCGAAATGCGACCCACAAAAGCAAATCACTATGACGGGCTTTTTCGCCATATACGTGGTGGTTACGACCCAGTCAGGCTGTAAAACCCTACCACCCCGCTTTCGCCATTGCCTCGTTCGTTATT
The DNA here is from genome assembly GCA_015888305.1 of Antheraea pernyi. Taxonomy (NCBI): domain Eukaryota; kingdom Metazoa; phylum Arthropoda; class Insecta; order Lepidoptera; family Saturniidae; genus Antheraea; species Antheraea pernyi. The sequence goes on along the minus strand of MU159536.1, from coordinate 115,186 downwards.
CAGCAGAGTGCACAACGTGCAGGTGAGGTTGGCTTGGGTATCTCAAGTCTTGGATGTTATTTGACAGCCCTTAGACCCCTATCCTCAAATCGTTCACGCAGTACTTCCACTGAGGCAAAGTCTGTGTATGGGATATAGTATCGAATTTATGGAACCACATGTTGTCTAAATCCATACGGCATAATTTCATTTAGCCACCAAACATTTCAGAGACAACCGTAAAGGCCGCTACGTTTGCAGTGAAATAGGCAGAACAACGTTTCCACTACCGAACAATTTTTTTTATAATTAAATTTTACTATTTAGTTGTACTGCTTGAGCATATCACGGTTGAACTTAACATGTTGATTTGGCATCAATTATTAAATAAATGTAGGTTGGCAAAATAGGTTCGCCCTTATTGGAAAACCCTATATAAAAAGATAAAGTCAGTCGTTCAAGCGTACCTACTTGAATGTAACTGTAGGTGTGATGTTAGACTGTATCGTTTCCATAGCAATGTTCTCTGTAATAAAAGATTCTAACAACTTACGGAATTCAAATTCATCAAATCACGAGATACGAAAGATCTTTTTAATACTAAATGCCTTACTTTCACGTCTGTGGTACATCTGTGGAACAATCACCCCGTGGGCAGTGGGCACTGTGATGTCTCCTTTTTATGAAATCGGGTCTAGTAAGTATCATGCGAAAAGACATATACGTAGGTTGGTATAACAGTGGTAACTAATAATGGACCATCAACCAATGACGTTCGAAGTTACATTTGGATCGTACTGTATTTACCATGAGGTAAGGTACGAACGAAATTATGATGTGCTCTAAGGAAATACATAATAAATTAATTACAAGGAAAATCTAAATGAGGAATTTAAATGCAATATAAACAATTAAGAAAATGCTAATCACTGATACTAATGCACCTATGGCAATAAAATTAGTGAAAATAAGCAGACTGTAAAATAAAATTACTAACAATTACCTCATTTCCATTGACGTAAGTAAATCTACGTCTCTGATAAGTAAACATATTACGAGAATTATAATTAAATCATAAATTAATTCTATTTTCTTATAAAATGATTATATCACATCATTGTTAGACAATATTTCTGTGCACAGTTTATTCTGCCAACGATTTAAATATATATAGCATTTACTCATAGGATTTAGCCGGGACGAAGTTGAAATAAAGCCAAACAAGCAGCTGAATATTCATAGGCTTCATAATCAAGGGACTAGTGTTGTATTTCTATATCGGTTAGCATTTTATTCGATAGTTCTTGAACGATTAATCGATCAAATCATAACCAAGACGTCACTATGGCTGACGTCATACTTCTAATGGACGCCATGTTATCGCTGCCCTGGCATATCATATTGAATACTTATATAGCTTCTGATAATGAAAATAGAAATGCTAATACAGGAACAGGTTACGTTCATATTAACTACTAGCTGACCCGTGCAACTTCGTTGGCAACAAATCGATTATCACTGGTTTCAATTGTATTTTTAAACGCGAAAAATTTTAATAAACCTAAAACCCGATTGCAGCCACACCTACTGTTTCCAGTTGTGAATCCAAACTGTCAAGGGACTCACTCAAACATATACCCAGATGGTATGTAAGAAATCTTTTAAAATAAGCCTACAACCCGTTCGTAACATCATCTACCGGGTTTACGTAAAGTGACCGGTGTCCGGAATTGGCTCCAGTTCTTGCGCGTCTTTTTCGGTACTCCTATTGTACAGGCGTAGTGCCAGTATCTTGGAAGTCCGCTTTTGTGCACCCGATCCCAAAAAAAGGTGACCGCTCAGAGCCGTCGAACTATCGGCCAATCGCCATCACTTCCTTGCTTTCCAAAATAATGGAGTCCATTATTAACTGTCAGCTCTTGAAGTACCTAGAAGAGAACCAGCTTATTAGCGACCGTCAATATGGCTTTCGCCAACGTCGCTCAGCTGGTGACCTTCTAGCCTTCCTGACACATCGATGGGCAGAGGCAGTCGAAAGCAAGGGTGAGGCTATAGCCATAAGTTTAGACGTAGCGAAGGCTTTTGATCGGGTTTGGCACAAAGCGCTTCTCTCGAAGCTTACTTCCTTTGGACTTCCCGGGAATTTATGCAATTGGGTATCTAGCTTCCTCACGGGCCGAAGCATAAAAGCCGTAGTAGACGGTGCATGCTCCGATTTGAAGCCTGTGAATGCTGGTGTCCCACAAGGCTGTGTACTATCCCCTACTCTCTTTCTTCTGTATATCAATGATATGTTGCAAGTAAGCAACATTCATTGCTATGCAGACGATAGCACTGGTGATGCTCTATACACTGGCCATGCTAATATTTCCCGGGAACGCGTTGTTGAGTGCCGGAATCAACTTGTGTCTCAAATGGAGACGTCACTTGAACACGTCTCGCATTGGGGTAAACAAAACTTGGTCCATTTTAACCCCACAAAGACACAAGTTTGCGCCTTTACCGCGAAAAAGGCAAAGTTTGACGTAGTGCCTAGCTTTCAGGGAGTTCCCTTAGTCGCCAAGCCCAGTATTGGTATCCTCGGCGTTGACATATCGAGCGACGTTCAGTTTGGCGGTCATTTGGAAAGCAAAGCATTGTTGGCGTCCAAAAAACTAGGTGTCCTTAATAGGGCAAGACAGTATTTCACACCAGAACATCGTTTACTACTTTATAAAGCGCAGGTCCGCCCACAGATGGAATACAGTTCTCACCTTTGGGCTGGAGCGCCTCAATATCAGCTGCTTCCGTTTGACTGCATCCAGCGCAGAGCGGCTCGAATCGTCGTCGACGAGGTAATATCCGATCGGCTCGATTAAAACTTTTTCACACTACATTGTATTAAAGAAAAATATAAATATTAAAAAGATATGAGCAAGATGCGTCAACCGTCACTTGCCTGTTACTATTTGTCTAAGAGCTAGGCAACGGTGTCGACTGCGAATTTATTTGCTTTATAAGCCAGTTTTTTTATATATCTTTATGTTCTTCCACATAGAGTGCGGGCTGGCACCTGGCTGCCGATAAACATTGGGTTTATTAGTGCATATCGCACCATTACAGGCAAAAATATTGATTTTCATATAATTTAGATTGTTTTGTTTTTCACTAACTTTGAAACGCTACTAAAACATGAAATTATTATTGCTAGACATTTTTATTATTAACAATAAACTGCTCGATGCCATTTTTTGTAAATAAAAAAAAGTATGTTCAAACCATGTAAGATGTAAGATCTCTGTAATTTTAATATTATTTTATTTAGACACAAAAGAGAGTAAATTAAAAATAATATGTATAGAATAACTTAGCTATAGCTATAGTTTAGCGCAACACTGGCTGTATGATAAAGACAGCGATAATTGTGGAAGCGTCTGTTATAGACGCATGTATTCAAGATGCCGTCAGTCCCAAGCCATATGTCTACATTTATCATTGTTTTTCATTGTTTACGGTGAAATCTCAATATCATAATGGTTAATAAAATAAAATATATTCTTTGCAATGGAAAAAATAAAATTGTTAAAAATGACTTATTTTATTGAATATCATCGGGCACATTTTTGTCAATAACAAAATTATGTGGCAGTGATAAATTCATGTTTTGAATAGCGATTAGAAGTTACTGAAAAAATCGTCCCTAAAATAATTTAGAAATCAAAAATTCGACCTGTAAAGTTGTCTTGCGCATTAAAAAACACAACGTAAACCGGCTATCAGGTATCAACAATTCTGTTTGGAAGAACATAAAATATCTTCATTTTAAAGAACCAGCTTTTCTAATATTCTTGTTCTTCCAATGTTGCTGGCTCTTGTACTAAGGTGTCGCAAAAAAGGCTAGTTACATTAACTACAATTTTTTGTCTTTCGTTATCCTGGAGAACCTATTGCGTTTTATCAGATAAAAAGTAAAAAGTAAATGTAACCTTGGAATATTAATTATTACTGTGTCAAGTTTCGTTAAAATCGGTTCACTACTTTCAGCGTGATGTGTGGTCACAGAGACTGTACAGACAGACAAAAATTGTAAAAAGATTATCTTTGGCTTCTATGTCGATAAGTAAGTCTACCCAGCTCGAAATTTTCAAAAAATATTTATTGCATAGATTTAGCTTTGTTACAGTTTTATTATAGTAAGATATATAGATAGATGACAAAACAATGTTTATAATAAGTTTAATCTACAAATCAATATAATATATCGACTACAATAATAGTTTCCACAAATTAAGTCTACAATTAAGTTACTGAATGCTGATTAAACACATAACAATATATTAAGATAACAATAACATCTTGTTCTGAGTAGGTCAAAGATAACGATTACGTGTAACTAAATTTTGTTATTTCTTTTAATTATTTACCATTTAAACTTTTTAGTCAGTTTCTTTTTGAGGTATTTTTTGATTCTATATTACATCTATATAAATACAATAAAAGTACAGTTCTTTTACGACTTGATAACATCAAAATTACTGAATGTATCGGAATTAGATTACGATTATTCGTTGCGGAATTTTTCGTAAATGTTTCTATGCTACTTTTGGATTCCATTGACCTTTTGTCAATTTTATAATTGCACTATTAACGGGCGGGTATCAGTTAGTTTCTCATAAACTCATCATCTTCTTACCCTTACCCCAATTAAGTAGGGTCGGCTCAATATGTTTTCCTTTTCCACTCTCACTTATCAAATGTCATCTCAGTATTCACACCTTTTACACACATATTATTTTTCACACAATCCATCCATATCTTTTTCGGTCTTCCTTTACTCGTATACCCATCCACCAACATGCAAAAAGCTTTCCCAGTTACATGGTTTTCATCTCTCCTCATGATATGCCCGTACCATACTAACCTATTATTCCTCAACTTCTCTGTCACTGGTGCTATTTTCAAACTTCCTCTGATATATTAATTCCTAATCGTATCCATTCTAGTTACACCACACATCCACCTTAATATTCGCATCTCTGCCACATGCAGCCTCTCATCCGTCTATCTCGTCGCCCAGCACTCGGATGCGTACAACATAACTGTTCTTATAATAGTTTTATACACCTTCCCCTTGAGTTTCAAGGGTATTCGTGAGTCACAAGCTACACCACACCTGTCGCCATTTCATCAATTTCGTATAAACTAATCTAAAGTAATCATTTTTTATTTTCTTCCAATTGGTTGACACATAAAATCTATACATAGTTCTAATATGGTAAATAAAATGTATTCTTCTAATCAAAAAGTAATTCTATAGTCTACGCTTATACCCGTGCACAATTATAGCGTGTGATAAAAACGATCAATAATAAATTGGGAAAAATTCATTACAATAATACATGAAAAACAATTAAAATATTTTAGCCATTTTAAAGAAGATGCACGAATGCCGGTATGATATCATCTACTTATTATACGATCTTCATAGTTATGATTTTTTAAATTATTAACCTTTATTTTTAAGTGTAACAAAAACCACATACATCAGATAAGAAGCTCTGAGTACACTGAAGGACAAACGGAGAGTCGTTGTACCCTATAATGGGTAAAATAATAATGAAATACATTTCAAATCTTTATCTATACTAATATATAAAGCTGAAGAGTTTGTTTGTTTGTTTGTGTGTTTGTTTGTTTGTTTGGTTGAACGCTAGGATCTCAGGAACTACCATTCCGATTTGAGAAAATCATTCGGTTTTAAATAGCTCATTTATCGAGGAAGGCTATAGGCTATATATCATCACGCTAAGACCAATAGAAGCAGAGCACCAATGAAGAATATTTCAAAATCGGGCACTTTATTCCTTTTGAGAGATTTCGTTTGTAGTAGTTATAATATTTATTCAATAGGACAGGCGAAGGAATTAATCCATACTGCCAATTCTGAAGTTGTCAATATAGGTATTTCTTATATATCCTTTAATCAATTTTCTTCCATGTCCAAGTTACAATAAAGGCATAAGCGCCAAATCTTCTATATAATATGTCGTACATTATTTTATCCATCATTATTATCTTCTTAGTCTTCATAATCATAAAACAAAAGCGTTAGTATTTTATACGTTGCCATGGTAACGTGGTAAGTTTCTATCGCAAACATTTTCGAAGTTTATTTTGTTTTCCTATGCAAAAAGTTTATACTACTTTTATTTCTAATTTTTTATTTGTTCTCTATTACGTATTATAAAAATAAAGTTTGTGTATGTACAATTAAAATAACAACTTTTTGATGAATGGATATGGCTACAAATGACCAAAAAAAAATTTTGTTTATACTTTGTCTATATTTTTATATTAGTATATTTTCTCTGATTGTTTGTTTGTTGCGGGTAATCTCCAAAGCGGCTGGACCTATTTTAACGGGAATTTTACTTTTTACTGCCAGATAGCCGAAATTATAGCTGTTGATATATTCTATTTTATTTATCGGCGAATTCGTCCGCATTGCTATTTCCAAAACGGTTGGACCAATTTTCACGGGGTATGCACTGGTAAATGACCTTATAAAAAGTAATTTAGGTTTTTTATTCGCCTTCGGCCGCAGTAGAATATCCGTAATGCTTGAACTGATTTTCACGGGACATTCATTGGCAGATAACTCATCTTATAAGAAGTAACTTAAACTATTTTATTTTGTTACTCAAGACTTCGTCCGCAATATCCTACTATCTCCTAATTGGTTGGACCGACTTTCATAGGGCTTTGACGGGCAGATAACTAGCGGGCTCGGAAGACGTTGTCCCGCCCCGATAATGAAATTAAAATCTTGACAAATTATACCTAAACCTTCCCCATGAATCATCATTCTATCTACTGGTGAAAACGGCATGAAAATTTTTAACCGACTTCGAAAAAGGAGCAGGTTACTATGTTCGGTTGTATGTATTTTTTTTATATATGTTATTATTTATTATTATTTAGTTATTTTCGTCAATTGTGAACCAATTTTAATGATTTTTTTTTAATTGGTACAGTATGTAGTGATTAATTGCTACCTGTGCAGTCGTCCGTGTGAAATTGATAAAAATATGTTACAACCACATGAGACGTGTGCCTTACTGGACTCCAAGAATAAATATACATAATTGAAAGTCATATATTTATAAGTAATATGAATTATATCATATTTTTGGTCAATTTGGCGGCCATATTGTTTTATTTACCGAGTTTGCTTCTACATAACTAAGTGATTATAGCAACGTATAAGAATAATTGAAGTATATTGACAATACGGGCATATTATATCTATATAATAAAACATTTAAGATTTGTAAAGTATAGCTTATAATTTTCATTACTTTCTTATATAATGTTAGTGAGCCCTGAGAGTGGTATATAGTAGATTGAAGTTCCAGGTATGTTGCTGATGATAAATCCCATCCCATTCGATATAGTATTGGTATTTATATATCTAATGTACACGTTACATGTTACAGGAGATGGCATTCGTATCGTAATTACAAATGTTTTTGAAAAAGCCTTTCTGTAATGTACACATCCACTCACAATTCTACATTTCTTTAATACATTTTTAAAAAGCGCGTGCGGAGCCGCGGGTATCAGCTAGTAGGAATATATAACTATACACAATTTTGTTATATATTAGTATTTTATGTTCGCGGCCTTTATTTAGATTTGAAACCAAATGATACACAATTAAATAACTGAATATATTGAAATGAAGACAATAAGTAAGAATAACTTAAAATTACGAATAATAGTACCGATTATAAGGTTGGCAAACGTTCTAAATGTATCTTGCTGCATTAAAATTGATGCTACATATAAGTGCCTGCACTAAGAACTTAATCAAATTATAATGTTTCAATACAGAAAAGCATTTAAGGACACACAATTTCGTGCAGTTTGTCATAAAGAAGCTAGATGTAGCTTTTTTTTCTATTGTAGCACGGCAAAATGATTGCACTGTGCCTGATGGTAAGTACAGTACAATCCAAAAACAATGGCGAGCACCGAGTGACACACTATCCATCGCTGGTCGCCGCTGTCATGCCGGCCTGTGAAAAGCCGGATATGCACAGGTTGTTCCCGAAACGCGACCCGCAGAGGCGAATCACTATGACGGGCTTTTTCGCCATATATATGGTGGTTGCGACCCAGTCAGGCTGTAGTAACCGACAGCCCACTTTCGCCATTGCTTCGTTCGTTATTCAGCAGGGTGTACCACGAGAAGGTGAGGTTGGCTTGAGTGTTTCTTAGATGTTATTAGACACCCCTTACACCCCAAAAACTTAAGGTAACCACCCTAAAGTTGTAGATCTGTTGTTAAATACCTATAGGTGGTTTTCAACAGCTACACACGATCAATCCCTCACTCGGTTTCGTTTGTTAACAATCCTATACCACTTCTTCAATCTTTCATCATTTGAAAATGTCGTTAAGCGCGAAAAACTATAAAACATAAAACGCATTACAAACTTTATTATACTGGGTTTTCCAGTAGTCAGTACAATAACATTGGAGTCTTTTGACCACATCTACTGTCCTTGAATTGTGTTATACAAACCGTGAAAGGTAACAACATTATTAAGTCGCTTAAATTGTTATTATACAAAAATGTTTATACATTTATTTCAGACTATTTTTATATAAAATCTAAGGTCTTAACATAGTAATATCCTCATTGATATTATAAATGTAAGCTTGTAGTATTTTTTTATTAGGCTATAACACCTTAACAATTCAACAGATCATCATGAATATCAGGGTACCTATTACCCAGAAAAAAGTAGTCTTTCCGATGGATAGGTTCCAAGTTATTCTCGAAGAAATCCAAACTAACGTGAGCGAAGCCGAGTGTAAAAGCTTGTTATTTACAATATTCAATTCCACTTATTAAGTGGCGATGAAGTAAAACGTAAGTAAATTACTACAGTAAATGTAGATAGATGCGACCACTCTACATCAAGTGTAACACTCATTACAATGGAATCAGCCTTGTCGCATTATGGTATGACGCGTTCCGGTGCCAGCAAATTGTATACCTATACATAAGAAAGTAAATCTTACGTGTCGGCACTTTAGATATTCGTGAAAAAAATTGCAGGGGTCTAGGAATAAGTAATGAAATACATTTCAATCGTTTTTAGAAATGTCTGTCTGTCTGTTTGTATGAACACGCATCACTGCTAAAGTACTGAGTTCACGATAAAACTAAAAGAAATATAAAGCATATCTTCGGCAGTAACTTGGTCTTTGTTTTATTAAAATCGGTCAACTCTATCAAAAGTTAATGTAGTTTTAATGACGCTGCGGTGTACGAGAAAATGTGGATAAGTAAATGGACTTAATACATTTACAAGTACTCTTTTTATATTCCATTCCACGGGGATGGGTTCGCGGGCACAGGTATTCCAATATAAAGCCAAATAACATTAATATTCGACTGTGTTGCGGCCATCATACACCCAGTGATATTCTTTTTGTCATATTTCACGTTTAGTTATTAAATATTTTTATTTTTACCTATAGGTAAATCCAGCTACTGAGACGTGTGCAGACCTGCATGACGGATATTATTAGCGGTGGATTGTATACATTTGCATCTTGCTTCGGGAAAAATATTACTCATCTTTTAATACTAATTACTTAAGTAATAATTACTAATTTCATTAAAATCTAATTGTAATAAATAAATGAAAAAAAAATATGATTGTTTAAATTTTTAAATGTTATTTTAATTTTTACCGTTAATAAATTTTGGACTATCCAAAACTTCATAACAAATGGTTGGGAGTAAACAAAAATTAAAATTATTGTATTATCTTTTTTCCGATTTCAGAAAATGCTATTGATAATGCATATATTATCCATATCATTTTATTTAAAACGTCATAAAATTTGGGCAAGCTATTTTCGGGTTAAATCTGTCCTTTTTTTTATAGTAGCACGGCAAAATGACTGCACTGTGCCTGATGGTAAGCGCAGTACAATCCAAAAACAATGACGACCACCGAGTGACACACGATCCATCGCCGGTCGCCGCTGTCATGCCGGCCTGCGAAAAGCTGGATATGCACAGGCTGATCCTGAAACGCGACCCGTAAAAGCGAATCACTATGGCGGGCTTTTTTGCCATGTACATGGTGGTTGCGACCCAGTGAGGCTGTAAAACCCTACCACCCCTCTTTCGCCATTACCTCGTTCGTTATTCAGCAGGGTTCACCACGTGCAGGTAAGGTTGGCTTGGATGTCTCAAGTCTTAGATGTTATTTGACAACCCTTACACCCCTTTGTCCTTTGTTTGTCCTTACAAAAATACAAACAAAGAGACAACATTTCTTTTACTGGCATACGAACAGGTGGGTCACCTGAAGTTAAGTGATCACCACCGTCCATAGACACTAACAACACCAGGGCAGTCGAAAGTGCGTTGCCAGTTGTTTGGGGGATAGAAAGGGTGGAAAGAGATGAGGGAGGATAGGAGAGGGGAGGTGTGCCTCCGGTGCTCTCTCTGACCCAACGAAACGCAACAATGCAAGCACTGTTACTTTCTATGAGAGGGTGGTACTACTCCGGGTGACCCGACCCATTCGTACTGAAGCCAATACTAGCTTCAGCGTGGCTCTACCACCTACGTCATATCTTTGGGCTTTTGTTAAATCACAATCTATAAAACATTAGTAAACATGTATAAAAAATGCTGCGTAAATATCGTTCTTGTTTAATATATCTACCAATATACCAATTTTGAGGTATTATTAAAAACAAAATACCTACGTTCGGTCATACCACAATGCTCTAATAGTGTTTTTTATTTTAACGATCATTGTTTATAATTTCAAATTCAAAATAATGATATTTAATGTATAAATATAATTAATGTTGCTTTATTATTTATCAGACAAAAAGGTGTTTATAAAATAAATGCATAATTTATTCAAATTGTAGTAATAATATCTTTTGAAAATGTAATATTAATTAATATACGTAGGTAATATAATAGGTAACATGAAAAATATATCTTGTATTATATGGATAGGTTATAAAGCCTAGATGGAACAATTCTTACTTTATTACCAGTTTTTTGAAGTTATACTTCTTTTGGCGCGTAGGGAAAATGATGAGAGTAAATTTTTACGGTACGTGCGCACACCGTCACGAACAACCGACAACCTGAAGTTACTACGATGCGCGCGCACATCGTCACGAAAAACCGATAACCTGAAGTTATTACGATGCGCGCGCACATCGTCACGAAAAACCGACAAACTGAAGTTATTACGATGCGCGCGCACATCGTCACGAAAAACCGACGCCCTGAAGTTAGCTTTAGTCAAGATTTTGTTTCTTTGAATTTTTTGTTTGTATTTCTTTGTATTAAAACTTTCACAACAAACGTACAACGTACGTTGTACAAACGTAGAATAAGACGAAAGATAAAAATTTTAAAAAGATTTTTATCTTGTTACGCCAAAGAAGTATAGCTTCTAACGCGTGTACATAAGTACACACACACTTTTTTTTATAATTAAAATGGTACGTGATCTGTATTTCCTTAGTTAAACTAGGAACCCACTTCGACTTAAACCACCGGCCATAATAACTTCTATCAGTCTATTATTTACATCTGCTATACATATAATAAAAATGTAAATCTAACTTGTCTGTAATTTTTAGATTTTTGTAAAAAAATGTCTGTATATACAAATAAGTAACAAAATACATTTAAATCATTTTTATAAATGTTTGTCTATCTGTCACTCTGTCTATTTGTTGGGACACGCATCATTGCTAACATGCTACGTTCACGTAAAACCTTTCAAGAAAACTATAAAGCATATCTTTGAGTAATATTTAGTCTTTATTTCATTAAAATCGGTTCTGTCTATCAAAAGATATTGTAGTTTTAATGATAACGCGACGTAAGTACGAGAGAAAAGTAAATTAAATTAATAAATTCATTTATAAATCGCTGTTTTTTTATATAAAGTTCATCGCGAGTAAAGTCGCGGGCACAGTTAGTTATATAAGTAAAATGATAAAGTTCTACTGTTTTGCACGCATCATTCAAAAACTGCTGAATATATTTCAATCCATTTTATTTTAGTTTTACAATTTACACACTGTTCTTATCTAAAAAAATCGCTATAGCCTCATTTGTGATTGAGTTACGAAAGTTTTTTTTTGGAACTGACTCCGCTATTACCCGATAGGCCTTTACAGCTTCACCAGACTGCTTAAGGCATTCATCTGACAATTAAAAATTTTATGAAACCACGGTTTTTACTAACGCGTTCAGCGATGTGTGTTTTATTTTGGCGTGGGATAGGCGGTGTGGTGCTTATGTCTTTTCCTCTGTTCGTAGAATATATTGTTAATAAACGAAGCATTCGAAGCCGCAAGTAGTTTATAATAAGTTCTGCCATATTAATTGTTGTTGAAACTCTAAATACCTTTAACATATTAAAGAAACAAGAGGTGGTAGAGCCACGCTGAAGCTTTTTTTTTTTCCCTCTTTTTTTTAACGAGGCTTCAGTACATCCTTGATGACTATGCCAGCCTCATAAGGTAACTCACTTGGGTTAATACATCATTAAACTTGATTCTCACAATTAGAGGTTAAGGAAACAAATTTATACAATACTCTAGCCACATCACATACAGGATCTCCCAATACAATATTCACCTTTCCAAGATCTCTCCAGGACTCTAAAAGCATTTTTTGGCGTAGTTCTTCGGTTCGGCCACATTCCCACAACATATGATAAAAATCATCCGTAGACTGGCAAACTTCACAAAGCGGAGATATTTTTTTTCCTATCATAAAAAGGTATTTATTATGCGGCATGTGACCGGACCGTATCCTGAACGCTGCAATCAGTTCCCGTCTAGAAAGCCTAGCATGGTCAAACCAAGGAGACTCCCATAACTTAACTTCAAACGTTTTATACCAAATACCCCTGTCTACAGAAGTCCTATCCATGTGTTCCTTCCACATGGTGGAAACAACACGCCTGGCTAGGGGTAAGAACTCTGTAGCCAGGGGCTTACATAGTACGTCCTTACCATTAACTATGGCTCTATTTGCAAACTTATCTACTATATCGTTATTTAGAACTCCTATATGTGATGGTATCCATTGGATTTTAATATTAATATTACAACATTGTAAATCATAAAATAATTTTAAGGACTCATAAGCTTCTGGTATGCCGTTGCTGGACGAAGCACTTCGAGTCAAATACTGGTTTCAGCATGAATGAGTCGGCTTGCCCGGGATACTACCACCCTCTCATAGAAAACCGACGTGAAGTAACAGTGCTTGCATTATTACATTTCGTTCGGTCAGTGAGAGCACCGGAGGCCCATCTCCTGTTCCCCCCTCCCCCACTCGTCCCTCCTCCCAAACACAGGTTGGCAACGCACTTGCAACTACCCTGGTGTTCCTAGTGGACGCCTATGATCACTTACTATCAGTTGACCCATCTGTTCGTTTGTCTTCTATGATATATAAAAAAAAACAACAAAAACACGTTTTTCTAGGAATAGGGGTTATTATAATAATCATAAAATTTAGTTATACGGAGCATAAATTTTATGTAAATCTTTGTATTATAATTTTAATTAAAATTGTGCTATAAAGTTTAACATCAAAGTAATATTTTAATGTTTATAACCTACCCACTCTGAATTAAATAAAACTTTTAATTCCAAGAAAGGTGGCAAATAATGAAAGTAATCCAAAAATAAGTAGTTTAAAGAGCCATCTATGAGAAATGTCGCATGGAATATTTAAAGTTATAGGAACATAATGGTTCGGTAATTATGACGTGATTGTGCCTGAAGAGAATTGTATTTTCATTATATAGACATAATATTAATTTCAGATGCATGGTAAGTTTTTAAGAAACAGAAATTTGGAAAGAAAATAGGTTTTGCAAGATTACACTCGACTCGATAAAATCATAACGGTTGAATGGTTTGACCGATGGAATATAAATTCGATGTTTTTCGAAATGCTTGCATTTACTAATTTTGTCACATCGTGAGGAAACCTGAACCTACGAAACGTTCATGTAAAATTATATATAGAAATGTAGATTTCTCTGGGCTTAAAAGTAGTATGTAATTATATTACATTATTAGAAGTACGCAACACTATATATTATTATTCTTGAATGATGTACCCGTGAATACATCCACTTGGAATTTAATGTATGCAAAACGTTGTATAAAAAAATCACAAATAAGTAGACGTTTTGTAATTTAACATCGGCAGCTTAATCATGGCTCATACTTTTCGAAATAGCGCTATAGGCTTGTAATTTGTGATATTATCATATTAAGAGTTGCTATATACTACTGTAGTGTACCAACTATTATACACAATTATATGAAAATCAGAAAAGTCGTTTTTACATCGTACGCGTACAAACGAACTGACAGACCAGAATCGCAAAAACCGACGAAATTTGTTATGTTATCAAGTGTAAATCCCCTAGAGTATTTTTCCTTGAATATCTCTATTGCCTCATAATTTTCGAAATAGCGCTATAGGCTTGTAATTTGTGACATAATCATATTAAGAGTTACTATATACTACTGTAGTGTACCAAATATTATACACAATTATATCAAAATCAGATCAGTCATTTCTACATCGTACGCGTACAAACGAACTGACAGACCAGAATCGCAAAAACCGACCAAATTTGTTATGTTATCAAGTGTAAATCCCCTAGAGTATTTTTCCTTGAATATCTCTATTGCCTCATAATTTTCGAAATAGCGCTATAGGCTTGTAATTTGTGACATAATCATATTAAGAGTTACTATATACTACTGTAGTGTACCAAATATTATACACAATTATATCAAAATCAGATCAGTCATTTCTACATCGTACGCGTACAAACGAACTGACAGACCAGAATCGCAAAAACCGACCAAATTTGTTAAGTTATCAAGTGTAAATCCCCTAGAGTATTTTTCCTTGAATATCTCTATTGCCTCATAATTTTCGAAATAGCGCTATAGGCTTGTAATTTGTGACATAATCATATTAAGAGTTACTATATAATACTGTAGTGTACCAAATATTATACACAATTATATCAAAATCAGATCAGTCATTTCTACATCGTTCGCGTACAAACGAACTGACAGACCAGAATCGCAAAAACCGACGAAATTTGTTATCTTATCAAGTGTAAATCCCCTAGAGTATTTTTCCTTAAAGATCTTTATTGTACCTACAGATTTCATCAATCTACTCGTTCATTTTTATATACAAAATGTCGGTGAAGTGTTTGTAAGTTTCACGTTTATTTTTAATACGACTTGACCGATTTGACGTATTTTTTGGTAATATGACTTTTATTTACATAATTATAGTGGGACAAGGAAGTTGACGCCGATCCAATTTTTATTTTCCGGCCAGATTAATAATTTTTTTTAATTCCTAACATAAAAAGAAAACATAATCCGAATGATTACTCTCAAATACTGGTGAAAACTGTGGGCTAATATCTCCATATAGAAGAAAAAAATGTACGGAGATCATTAGGAATATTCACATAATTTACAGGTTGACGATCTATAGCTCATTCATTTTCTTCAACAATTATAATGAAAAAATCTAAAAACTTTGTACATGAAATTAATATTTTTGACAAATACACAAAAGCATATATATCATGTTGTTATTTGTTAACACTTTTATCTTTATATATATAGTTCTTCTGTCCGTGTGTATGTGACTGAACTCCTCCTAAACGGCTGAAAAGGTTTTAATGAATTTGTCCGTGTGTATGTGACTGAGCTCCTTCGAAACGGCTGAAAAGGATTTATTGAATTTGTCCGTGTGTATGTGACTGAACTCCTAAACGTCTGAAAAGGTTTTAAGGGTTTTTTTGACCGCTCTGAATCTATATCCATAACTATTGGCGCAGAACACAAATATATGGTATAAATACATATGTTATATGTCTAACATCAAAACAACTTAATATATATAATTGCCATTTTTTTATAATATATTAACTTTATTTTATTCTCTTGACTATATTACGCGCAAGCCTGATCTTACGTCTATACTCAGAACCACCAAAGATTGACGAGGACTGTGCGTATTTATTTTCTCTATAATTGTCTTCTGCATTATCTATCTACATAATATATTACCTATCTCCTTATAAACGCAAATTTATCTGATAATATATTAACCTAAATTAAACAAAAAACCAATTGCAATTGATTTGATGCCCAAAATTTTTAAATTACAATTTTTAAACATGTCACTTAAATCTAAGTTACATATTTTAATCAATCGATCAATCAATCTCTAAAAAATTGTCGAACAATTCTTGCAGTACCTTTTCTAATGATAATATATGTCGAAATGATAGTTATTTTATTAGACTAGACGAAGCAAATTAAATTTTGATTATTCGAGATACTTTAAAAATTATATTAATAGTATTAAAAGAAGGACAGTAAAATAGTAAGAAAAGACACAACTCCTGAGTATGTATTTTTGAGGTAAATTATTTAGTTAAATTAAATTAAATTACTGCATAATATGCAGTAATTATAGGGTAAAGTAAAAAAGGATAATTATTCGTTAAACAGGCTACCGATGGAAGGAGTTAATATAAAGTTACGTATATATATACATGTAACTTTGTTATTTAGACGAGCATAAGTCAAGAGATACGGGTCGAAGCAACTTTTGATTAATAACAAAATGTTTCTTAAATATATATTCATTTCGGCTTTGCCATGTGTTTTTGCTACGGTATTATGTTCTCGTAAGTAAAATTAATTATAAACTAATTTGTATTCTTCTATTCAATAAAATAAATAAGTAACTGAGTATTACAAGTATATAGAAATTTCTAAATAATATCATTATAGTTTTCATAAATATCCAATCATACGTATACTGCACAGCAAATTATATTTAACACTGAAAATAGCGCAATCATGCAGAATCTAATTCTGATAATCAATACTCATATTGGTTGTAGCTTCTAAATATTAGGGCTTTTTTATAATTAGGGCGGGATAAAGTCTGCTGAAGCCGCTAGATATTATATATTTCTCGATTACTTCAAATAGTACACCAAATAATAAATAAAAATGTATAGTCTGAATAGTGTAGCCACCATTCCTTATACTAAATAACACCATATTAATTCATAACAATATTAGTTATAACTTATGAATTTCTAAAATTTCTATTTTTCCCAACCACATTCAATCGTATATATCGAACAATATCTATTATGCAGTGAGAATAGTTCGGCTACCACATACCAAACAGAATTTGATGTAGTTATGTATTTGTGTGTACAATAACTACATAGCAGATGTAGACAAATAATTCATAACGTGGTGGAAAATCAGCTAATTTGAAAATCTGCCACAAAGTGCTTATTTACTTTAATTTTCATTTAGTAACTATTCCCCTTTCTAGACTTAACCCTTCCAAGCTTTGGCCGCATTAAATATTGCTTAACACCAAGTTAGATAGTGGCAGATTATTAACTCCAAGAGCTCTTAAACTTGCCAATTCCGCGCAATAGTTACGCTATCATTCGCTAGTAAACAATACTGCACTTAACATACCAGACTTTTACAGCTTCTGTAATAAAGGTTTGTTTTCAGTATAGTGTTACCCAAAATTGTTATATAAATAAAATGTATGCAATATACGTTAAACATATCTATAGTCGGTTAATTATTATAATTTAGTTAGATACAATTGTTGGAATTGCAATTGAAACCGAGATTCGATTATATTTATATTCATTTTGTCGCAAGCTTTGGCTGAACGCCTTCAACGCTCACCCAGTAATTCATGTATCAAATCACATCTAATTATAAGCGTTTATTGTTCTTGAAAAAAAAGTAAGGTGGTATCTACAAACTAGTTTGCAAGTAATATCTCTTTAAAAAAAAAAACAAAATATCCTTTATTCAATTTAAGCCCTGAGAAGGCGGTTATGAACGTCAAAGTTACTACCTTCAGTTACCTTTAGTAGGTAACTTACTAGGTGTAGGTACCTTTAGTACCTTTACTTTTTAGTATGATCATCCGTGACGTGTTATGTGTATCTGTGTTATTTGTTAGTTCGTTTTAAATTTTATATTAACATTAATATGACCTACTGAACGTCCGTTTATCATCATATCATATCATCCCATCAAAAATCAGCGATGCAGTACCACTTACTGTATTACAGATTTTTGTCGAATGGGTTCGCCAATTGTTGGACATCTATTTTTCATTTTTAAAATGTTTTTTTTTGTCTAATAATTTGTGTAATTTAATTTATCTTCTTTTAATCTATCTCTTTCTTCTCAAATAAAATTGAAACAAAATTCTCAACGCATTGTAAATAACATCTAATTACGTATATTTTTAATTTTGCTCCTTTTCTAATTAATACTGTAGAAATAATGATAGATACATAATATTCCATAAGCTAGAGACCAATCTACATATTCAAATTCCGTTGTTATGTATGCGGTAATGACCAAATTGGTTTCGGAATATACTCTAACGGACTTGAAAATGTGATTGGCTTATAACAAACAGATTTTTGGAGTGAAAACTTGTTTAAACGCATTGTGCGGTATTTTTGGCGGGAGATAAATTTATAATTTCGCGGCATGATATGCATTACGTTAGCATGACAGGGCCGTACTCCGCTTGCGCGGCTTGTGTTAGACTAGCGGCGCGTAGTATAGGGGCTTGTGTACATGTAATATTGATATTTTGCGGCTCATCATACGTTTCATTGATAAATAGACTTAATAAAATGCACATAAATATTGCTCGGAGTGCCAATAGATACGAAAACCACACACCAAAGTTAATAATGTCAATAAACAAATGCTGATATTTAAATATTCTTATTCACACTATAATTAATATGTAGATTAAAAAAAGAACAGATTTATTTCATTGTTTTGAGTTTTCACTCCTGTCCTGTCTGACCTAGACTTTTTTTACATTTATACGGTGACTAAGTAATAGGTATAAAGTAGTACTAACCTCTAATATGTAAATGTGAAATAAAACAAAATATATAATTTATTTCAGATATCCATAAGGAAATCTGCGATTTCACCGATGAAGTCTGTGTAACCAATGCAGACAAACACTTGCTCAAGTCAATTATAGGCGGCAATGAATTATGGGGACTGAAAAGCCTAGATCCAGTCCACGTTGATACAATAAATGTAAATCTATTGCCAGATATAAACCACATTTTCACAGGTGTACACTTACATGGTATGAAGGAGTGCGACGGTTTTAAATTGAAGTAAGTTATTTTAATTTGGCAACTTTTGCCTCAAATAGCATGTGAGTTAAATAGACTTATAGTGTCATAATCTTATGTGCTTTTACCGAATATATGTCCTATTTTTATTGCATTAGTGAGTTTTAAAACAAAAACTGATTTATCTTTTTAATGTGTTACCTTTTCATGTATTTTTACAATAACTTCATAATTATTTGAAATATATTTGACAAATGATATATCACTACATCACTGTATATTATAAAATAAAGTCCTCTGCACGTCTGTCTGTCTGTCTGTACGAGATGAACTCCAAAATTACTCAACTAATTTTCACCAATAGATAAAGTGATTCTTGAGGAAGGTATACGTGTATGATTTGTCAAGGTTTTTTTTTATTATCAAGGTGGGACAACGTCCGCCGGGCCTGCTAGTATATTATAAAACAAGGTCCTCCACCGCGGAAAATTTTCTGCCTGTTCGCGATACACTCAAAAACTACTGAGCGGATTTTCATGCGGGTTCCATTAATACATAGAGTGATTCACGAGGAAGGTTTTTGGAATATAATATGTCAACATTTTATATAAATTGGTTGAAATATGACGATAAATTTTGAAAGTTTCGGAAACGCCGCCTAATTCCTTTGAGATATGACAGAACAATTGAGATAATGAACGATGCAGATAAAATCGCGGGAATTAGCTCGTTTTATATATTTTATTTACTTTAACGGAATCCAAAAGACTAACTAACAACACAAACTCTTATTTCGATGACGATTATTGACCATTTTGTAAATAACCTTGCATATTAGATTGCCATTGAAGATTCGTTATATTATTTAAGATAATAATAATAATAAAGCCTTTATTTTCCGAAATTTTTACAGTAATACAAAGACATAACTATATTATATCACATAATTCGGTGTGCCTAATGGCAAAGGCCTCCTCCAACTCTTTCCATTGCTTTCTGTCTGCCGCCACTCTTGTCCAAAGGGATCCTAATGTCGTTTTGAAGTCATCTTCCCATCTTTTTGGTTGGCGACCTCTACTTCTAACACCATCCCTTGGATACCAGATCGTTACTTGTTTGCTCCACTTTTCTTTTTTGCAACGAAGCCACCTATGACATAAAAAAAAAAAATGTCCAGTCCACCTCCATTTTAGTTGGTCGATGCGTGTCAGGATATCTTATTTAAGATACTTGTATTCAAAGAATTACAACAGACGTAGTGTAACCTTATTTTTTCAATCAAGACAGTAAAATCAATAATGATTTAGAATGAATACTTCGAACAATATCTAGACATTATACGAACAAATTTCCACCAAATGCGATGGTAAAGATCTGTATTCCAGAAGTTTAAATCCAAACTCCATCTTGAATATTATTTAGCTTATATATCTCGTCACTAAATGGAAAACATACTTAATTTCTCCACCTACACTTTGCCATCGCAATATTAATCACGAGAATTATAAGTAATTAATTAAATCTGTACTTGTATTAAGGTGAAGAGTTTATTTGAAGTAATAAATATGGACGCGATAATCTCAGGAAATACTAGCCTGATTTGAAAAATTGATTCAGTGTTTGATAGTTCATTTATTAAGGAAGTCTATAGAATATATATATCATCACGCTAAGATCAATACGCGAAGCACTAATGAAGAATATTTCAAAATCATTTTTTTTTTCTTTTTGAGAGCTTCCGTTGCGTCTCGCTAACACCCAAAGTAACTATTCCATGCGAACGAAATCGCATGCAGAATAGATAGAATTTACATATATAATTTTCCTATGCATGTGTAAGTGACTGAACTCCTTCTAAACGACTGGACAAATTTTGATGATTTTTTGTATGTATTCAGGTGGATTCTAGATTTTTTTTTTATGTCAAAAGGAGTCATACGAACAGGTGGGTCACCTGATGTTAAGTGATCACCACCGTCCATAGACACTAGCAACACCAGAGGAGTCGCAAGTGCGTTGCCAGCCTGTGTTGGGGCGGGGGAGAGGAATGGAAGAAGGAATTGGAAGGGGAGGGAAGGTGTGTCTCCGACGCTCTCACTGACCGAACGAAACGCAACAATGCAAGCACTGTTATTTCAGGTCGGTATTCTGTGAGAGGGTGGTAGTACCCCGGCCGAGCCGACCCATTCATGCTGAAACTAGTAATAGCTACAGCGTGGCTCTACCACCTTCTAAAGATTGATTAAGAAGAAGAAGAATGATTTAGATTCACAATTGGACTCGGTACGCGGCGCTGCATTTTTATTTTAGGATTTTTTCTTTATCAAGACAAGACAGCGTCCGCCGGATTCGCTAGTATATCTATAAACTTTAAAACAGATCATCATGTCATACATCATAATGTAGTTTTGCATTTAATACACTCCGTTTATCTACCAATGCGCTATATCATTACGAGCATAAGCAGAAAGAATGAGACGTTATTTTTCTCTATTAGTATAAATTTCCTTTCAGATATGTTAATCTATCCATTCCTATCTGTATGTGTTCTCTTCAAAAGTGAGAATTTAAATATAAAAAAAACTCTCATATTCATCTCATATTATAATATCCCCTTCATCCTTTTTCTTCAGATTTGACGAAAATTTTGCATGGTATTTCTACTTGATTTGCCCAAAATTGACTTTAAAAGCAGATTATGTTGAAAAGGGAGTATTTGAGTCCAGTCCAATCGAAGGCAAAGGCAAAATCATTATTGATTATGGTAAGTTAATTGAGAAAGACATCTATTTGGCTTTAAAATCATTTACGATCGCAGTTTTTTCATTTAAAACGTCAATTTATGAGACGATACGTCTCTTTAAATTCCAAGTTTTTTTTAATACCATAGGAGGCAAACGAACAGATGGGTCACCTGATTTTAAGTGATCACCACCGTCCATAGACACTTGCAACATGAGGAGAGTCACAAGTGCGTTGCCAGCCTGTGTTGGGGCGGGGGAGAGGAAGGAAAGAAGGAAGTGGAAGGGGAGGGAAGGTGTGTCTTCGGCGCTCTCGCTGACCGAACGAAACGCAACAATGCAAGCACTGTTACTTCACGTCGGTTTTCTCTGAGAGGGTGGTACTACCCCGGACGAGCCGACCCATTCATGCTGAAACAGGTAAATCAGTAAAGTTCGACCAAATCGTGAGGGTCTCGTCGTTTAATATTTTCAAAGACAAAGCAGTTCAATACCTTTTCATCTTTGTTAGTCATCCGATTTTATTTCTTGTTCTTTGTTTTATAGGTACTGACAAGCTTTACTTTATTTAGAGAAAACGTTTCTCCATACATTCGACGAGATGAAAAGTGCTTACTAGTCTTTAGGTGAAAAGTCTCTATTCGTCATATTTAACGGTCCACGTTGAATCTATATTCTAAAGAATCTAAAATGAAGGACAAAATGAAAAGGAATACAGATAATTAAATATATATGTTAACACGTGAAGAATAATCTTGTATCTCTAAAAACTGTCGAATTTTAACCATTAGACGACCTCAAGTTTTTATATAAATAGGATTATTTAATAATTTACAAATTACAGATAACTATCACATCATCACAAAAGGTCAAATCGAAACTGTAACAGGTTGCGATGGAAAACCACACTTGAATATCACAGATTATAAAGTTGACCATCTGGAAGTAAAGGATGACGTTTGCGTTGAATTCATAAACATATGTACCAATGACTATGACAAATGTAAGTATAGATAATTTTATATTATTTTTAATTTCTAGGGACTTATTACTTTCCTTACGGCCAGTATTTCAGACATATTGTCCATCTATTTTGTATTATTCATCATGGTTTCTAATTTGAATGATGGATTATTATTATTATGTTTGTAAATGATGGATTACGCAGGTTCTATTCTACGATCGAATATATATTTGGAGACTTTAACAAACATATATTGTTTTACGTACATGAAGCCTCTCGTTTTTCCTCTACATAAAATTTATTTCGAAAATGCAGTTCTTTTGAGACACAATCATCTCAAAACTGCTGACGATATCGGCATAGAACTATGTCCATTAAATAAGGAATTTCTTGTAGCTGATTCTACTTTTTTGTAGCTGATTCTAGCCTATCTACATTTGGATTGCATTAAAACTTGATCATGACATTTTTATTTTCATTTAAAGTTTATTTGATGCACAATGAATCAGGCGAACAATAGCTAGTACATTCTTACATGTAGATATTCGTCTAGTTGCGAGAATAAGAAACAAAGAGAAATTTAAAATTTTTAATTATGTTATCAAATTTTATATGGCAAAATTGTTTTAGGAATAACGATTTCAATGTAATATTTTTTGCATTTCAGCTATGAAAGCACACAAACATCTCAGTGATAACTGGAAAAAAGGGAGCACCGACATTAATTATACATTAATACACCCGTTCATCCTTCAACTTTTTAATAATATTCAGCAATTTCTGACGGTTATACCGAAATACGAAATGTTCAGTAAGAACCCATAAAATTGTTAAAGATAATAATCTCATTTAAATAATGAGTTGCAATAATAATTGTATGTATATATTCAATTATATTATTATCAATATTATCAATTATCAAATAAAATATTAAATGTAGAAAAGGCTTTTACTTATTATGTTCTTACTAGTGGGTGCAGCGGACGTTTTCCGGCCGTGATAATAAAAAAACTTGACAAATTATATACCTAAACTTTTCTCATAAATCAATTTATATACTGGCGAAAACTGCTTGACAATCCGTTTAGTAGTTTTTGAGTTTATCACAAACAGACAGACAGACGTGGCAGAGAACTTTGTTTTATAATGTGTAACGAAGCAGGGATGAACAACTGTTTTTACAGTGGGCCAGATGTAAATTCGAAAATGTTATGTGGGATACTCACTTAGTATAACAGAAACACTGAGTGTTAAAATTTCCAATTTCAATTACCAAGAATCAAATTACACTGTAGGATTTTTTCAAGATAGAAGAAATAATTTAATAATATTTTGAAGGATTACATAAAATACACGCAGACAATTCAAGAGATATATAAAGGGTAAAGTTTGAATATAAATATGAAACAATGATAAGAAGTAATCGAAGCGATGATTGCTCAGTAGGTAGGGTATACTAACACCGTGTCTAAGTAAATTCTTGCGAATGAGCTGCGGTTTTCGGTGAAAAATAATTGTTGGTGTGCATTACATATTTAGGTTTCCGAATACACAAGCAACCCTTCCGCCCATCTTCCTTCCTTCCAATTACTGACGCTTCCATCTTACCACGGACGCAACGAAAACGATACCTCGCATATTCATACGCAATAATTGCTGGAGTCACCGATCATTAATATTGTGAAGTATAATGTTAAAACCTCATAGACGCTAAAAACAATATAGTGCCGATTATATATCGCCGCGATTGAAGTGTATTCAAACCCGCATCATCAAGACCGGTGCGTCCACGTTCCGTTATTTCCGCAACCCCCCTGAATTGGCACCTTTACGCAACAAACAATAATAAATACCTTTATGAAATCAATAGCATTGCAATAGAGCTATTTCTAAGACCGTCTGACTAGCTATCACCCTGAAATTGAAAATTTATCTTTAAGCACATTTATGTCCCGGTGGAAGACCCCTATAGGTTTAACGTTTTTACCAATCTGGATCACATTTTTTTTTACTATAGCACGACAAAGTGACTGCAATATATGCCTTATGGCAAGCTCAGTATAATCCAAAAACAACGGCAACTACCAACAGACAAATTAGCTATCACAAATATGCCGGCCTCCGTAAATGTATTTTCATGTTACGCTTGAAGAACCACATGCCATAGGAACGATGTAGCAACTAGCCGTCAAATTATTCCATTCCTTCGCGGCACGGTAAAGATTATTATACCATATATACCATACGGTATTACCAACTTTTTAGTCCGTGCGCAGATATAATTGACGGTAAAACTGTGGCTTCGACTCCTAATGTACGTGGTTCGGTTATGGAAAGAAGAGGAAGAGATTCAATTTAAGCACTCATCATATTGCATATGGTAGAACACGCTCAGTAACGCACAATGTCCCTGTGCAACTGGAGTTGAAGATAAAGTCAGTAACTTCTATATAATTAACAATGCGCCAGGCCATTTAACGTTGCAGTAAAATGCTAATAGCCATAAAATACTAGCTGGTCGGGCCACGTGTTGCTGTGGATCTGTTATTACATGAATTAAAATTATGATAAAGTATTTGGTATTAGGGGGTAATGAGTTTTGCCTTAAAACTCGATACAGAAAAAGCGAGGTTACGTCGTAAATAGATTAACAGAACACGCGCACCATAAGATAAACTGGAGTAGATACAGAAATTAAAAAAAAATTTAAATGTTTTTTTATTTAATCTTCACATCAGTCAAGACATCTAATGATACTCTGCTTTTGCAGCAAGATCTTGACCATCTTGCTGTTTCGTGCCAAGATAATAAGATGGACCTAAATGTAGACAAATGCTACTTTATACATTTCTCCAGAAAAAAAAGTAACCCTGATAGTCATTATAAACTTAATAGTAATTATCTCAAAGAAGTAACGTTCATAAGAGACTTGGGGGTTACATTAGATAACAAGTTACGGCTGAATAGGCATATTGATAATGTATGTAATAAAGCCTTTAAGTGCCTGGGCTTTGTTTTGCGTAATTGCAGTGATTTCAGACATCCTAGAACGAAGATAGTATTGTACAATTCTCTAGTGCGAAGCCATTTAGAATACTGCAGTGTCGTATGGAATCCCTTTTACGAGGTTTATAAAAAAGGATCGAGAGTGTTCATGTGGCATTTGACCTTCTCTTGTAATTTAGCAAAGGCTATCCGCTCGTATTCTGATCGGCACGGCCATTTCAAAATTAAGTCGCTGTCTGAACGTAGACGCACTTTCGATCTTCTTTTCTTGTACAAATTAACGAATGGCTTACTCGACGTTCTCCCTAGATCTGCAAGATTTATAAGTTCATAAAAAAAAACTCACAGTAATTCGTAAACTCGTGAGTAAACTCGTACAGTAAACTCGTGAGTTTAACAGTACATCGAAACAAAATACAAATGTTGACTTATTCGCAGCAAACATCGCCACGTTTAGAAAGGAACTAAAAGGAGAAATTGTCTAATCGTTATTGCCCGTATTCTTATTATATTAGACTTTTTTTTTATTTCTTTTAATTTTAATTTTTCCAATTGATCATATAAAATTCTGCTTCAAATCTCAAATACTCTCAAATGTAATGTTTCTTTTTTCTACCTCCATCATGTTAACATATGACAGCTAACAATTATTACAATGTCTATTAGTGATTTGCTATTATATTTCAAATTTTGTTTGAGTTTGTTTACGGAATTAATTTTCTTAATGTATAATATTAAGTAAACTCAGTGAATTTCATAATTTCATTTTGTAACCCTTTTTGCTCATTGTCAGACTAAGCATGCAGTCTACACCTCTAATTACGATGACATTTTGACATCTTTAGGCATTGTATTTCAAAAAGCCTGTTCTTAATGGACGTCTGCGTCGCCTGAACGAATCTCGAATAAAATTAGAAGATTTAGAAAGACGACCTACTCCTGAATATCTCAGTCAGTGTTTGTAGTAATTTAATACTTTTTGTGTTGAAGCGTGTCATGTTTAATATATCGTCGACCCGCCCAAGCTTTGCAAAGGTCAGTGTGACGTCATAAGTGTCCAAGGGATTAAGGCACGTACTACACGATATACTTATTGGTGCTTTGATTTCGATAGTTGATCAAAGACAAAGAGTCCTCGTTAGTCACTTTTTTTGCGTAATTTAAGTCTATAATATCTTCTGAGATATTCATTGGAATTGGACGATATTAAGGGTTTTCGATCTACATTAAATACCCAATATAACTGAAATATTTATTTAGATAGGTTAATACTATTTTGAATAACATAGCTTCATAAATAATATATTATTTTTTAACACGTTGACTGCCAACAACGAGATATCTCGTAGTTTGTGAAGTTGTCCGGGAGGCCCACTATGAGTTATTTTGTCCCTTCTGTAATTAGCGTATTTGTACAGGTACGTGCAAAGTCGTAATATATAAGTGTAAATGCAGATTGGTGGTTTCAGGAAAGAGAAAAAAAGTCAAGACTCAAAGTTAAACTCAATTAAAAACTCAAAACAATGGAATGACTGTAATCACTTTTGAATTTTGAAATTAATTATAGTGTAAATTATTTAAATTTCATCATCTATGTATTGGAATTGATATCATTAGCCTGGTTTTCACATCTATTAGCACCCTGAACAATAACTATATACATTTTTATATAGTTAATCCATTCCCCATATAATGATGGGCTGCACACTGTCCATACAAAATATATAATATATATTAGATATAAATAGGCTGCTATACCGTCGTTATTCTGAGACAAGCCGTAGTTGTGCCACATGGTCGGTAGCACTTACTATCATGCCATGACGCGAAATCGTTAGTTTATCTCCTTTTTTTTTTTTTTTTAACGTGGGGAAATCCCTTATGGATACGCCACCCTCCCGGGGGAGAGGGTGGGTTATGTCCGAGTCGCACGGACTAAAACCCCACGGTGTACGTCTGCCGCTATAGTTGGGGCGGCACGAGATCTCGAGATCTCTATAGACTTCATCGTGCCGCCCCAGCGGTTGGCCCAGTAGCGAAAGCGCCGCCGGGCCCCGTCTTGTTAGGAGACAGCCGGGTACACACGGTGTCCTTGGACATCGCCAACGCCTTTAACAGTCTGCCGCATAGTATCATACGGGAGGCGCTCCGCTTTTTCGGAGTGCCCCCGTACTTGCGGCGGCTGTTGGAGGCGTACCTGGAGGAGAGAGAGATCGCCTTCGTGGACGCCAGAGGTCAGATGGCTCGACGCAATACGGCGTGCGGGGTTCCAAGGACACCGCCAATATTCTTTCGCCCTGAGAGGTCGCCTCCGTGGAGACCTGTTTTAGGAGGGTCAGGGCGTCTAGCGTGGAACGCCCTGACCGGAAGCCGAACTGCGCGCTCGACAGGTTCGGCCCCACTTCCTCAAGATGCCGTACGACCCGGGAGGCAACGATCCTCTCGAGCGCCTTCCCGGTGTCGTCCAGCAACACAAGAGGCCGGTACGCCGACGCGCAGCCCGGGGGGCGGCCTTCCTTCGCCATCAGGCAAAGCCGCCCCGTCTTCCAGGGCTTCGGAAACTATCCAACCACAAGACAACGGTCAAACAGCTCCCGAAGCCACCCCCCTAGATGGCCCAACGCGATGGCCAGCACCCTACCCGGGACCCCGTCAGGGCCGGGTGCTTTTCGCCCGGCGGTGCGGAGGCGCTTAATCGCCCTTCCCATCTCCTCCTCCGTAACTGGGGGAGGGCCGATCAGCGCCTCCTCTACCACCTGAGGCGGAGGCATGGGAGGAGGGAGGAGCTCCGGAGGGTCGGGGAACAATGCTCCCACGACCCTCTCAACTACCTCCGGCTGGAGAGTCTCCGTTGCCGGGGGCGTCTGGCCGCGGAATTTCTTCCGAGACAGCCTGTATGGGCGGCCCCACGGATCCCTCTCCAGCTCTCGGAGCATCTCCTCCCATGCCTGGTCTTTCGCCCGGCTGATGGCGACCTGCAGCGTCTTCCTGCAGGTCCTGTAGTCGCCATACAGCCGGGCCTCCTCCTCGGGGTCCCTATTGGACCGTCTCCGGCGGCTGCGCCCGTACAGCCGCCGGGCCGCGGAAAAAGCCAACGTCACGCGGTGTTCCCAGGCGGTCACCCATCCAAGTACTGACCGCGCCCGACGTTGCTTAACTTTGGTGATCGGACGAGAACCGGTGTTTTCAACGTGGTTGTGTAATTAAAACATATCGAGACCATTAATCAAAATATAAAATATATGAAATATAAATCCTATGTCTGAAATTGGACCAAATTCTACATAACTATTAACTTTCTTGAAGATCGGTTCAGTAGTTTCAGAGTTCATCGTGGACAAGCATCATGACAATAATAATGATAATACGGTGGAACACTTAGATTCAAACTTCCTACATATAGGCATAGTTGATTAAGTTTAATTAAAAAAAAAAGTGACTTTTAACTGAAACTTTTTTATACTTTATAGCGTTTGACCATAATCTCATTTGATGTTAAATAACGAAACGATGACTAAGATGGTAAGCAGGCCAAACCTAGAGGGAACTGTCTCTTAAGTGCAGTTGCCGGAACTCACCAACAGGTGCTTGTCGACAGATATTAACCCCACCACCACGCTATGGTTTCAACAAGGTGTAAGGGGTGTCGAATAACATTATAAGACTTGAGACACCCTTTTTTTTTACATGGGGAAATCACTACTGATTCCCACCCTAGCCGGGCAACTGAGGGTGGGGTATGTCCGACTTGCACGGACTAAAACCCCATGGTGCCTTCAATCACCTATAGGCCGAGGAGCAGTAGCTACCGAACTGGCATTGCATCTACTCCCCGGCAGACGACTTGAGACACCCAAGCCAACCTCACCTGCACGTGGTGCATCCTTTTTTTTTTTTTAACGTGGGGAAATCCCTTATGGGTACGCCACCCTCCCGGGGGAGAGGGTGGGTTATGTCAGACTCGCACAGACTAAAACCCCACGATGTATCGACAGACCGTTTTGTGGGGGCGGCAAGGGATAACGAACGAGGCAATGGCGAAAGCGGTAGGGTTTTACAGCCTGACTGGATTGCAACCACTATGTATACGGCGAAAAAGCCCGTCATAGTGATTCGCTTCTGTGGGTCGTGTTTCGGGATCAGCCTGTGCATATCCAGCTTTTTGCAGGCCGGCATGACAGAGGCGATCAGCGATGGACAGTGTGTCACTCGGTGGTCGCCATTGTTTTTGGACTGTACTGTACTTACCATCAGGCATAGTGCAGTCATTTTGCCATGCTACAATAAAAAAAAAACCGATGTCTTCCTTCACGAGAAGCTCCGAACTCAGTTGCAAGGATTGGAACCTATGTCCATTGACGCTGTATCCGAACACGTTATCAACTAAGCCATCATCGATTCAGAAATTGCAAACACCCGGAAATATATAAGGTATAATCTGTAGGTGGTCGAGCCACGGTGAAGCTATTACTGGTTTCAGCATAAATGGGTCGGCTCGTCCGGGGTAGCACCACTCTCTCACAGAAAATCGACGTGAAGTAACAGTGCGTGCATTGTTACGTTTCGTTCGGTCAGTAAGCTCTCACTCGGCGCTCGCCGGAGGCACACCTTCCCTCCCCTCCCACTTCTCCTTCCCTTCCTACCTCCCCCTCTCCCAAACAAAGGCTGGCAACGCACTTGCGACTCTCCTGGTGTTGCAAGTGTCTATGGACGGTGGCGATCACTTAACATCAGGTGACCCACCTGTTCGTTTGCCTCCTATGATATCAAAAATATATCTTTACATATAAACTTCTTCTATGCGTGTGTATGTCACTGAACTCCTCCTAAACGGCTGGACTGATTTTTATGAAATTTTGTGTGCAGGAGCAGCGGAGACGAGCGATTGACCAATGCTGGTTGGAGATGTGCCAGCTTCTCCATCATTGTATTCAGTTCTTCACAGTACACATCTGCAGTAATGCTCACCCCGTTTGGTAAGAAGCTGTGATGAATCACACCGGCGCTAGACCACCAAACAGTGACCATCACTTTTCTAGGGGTAAGTTTTCGTTTAGGGCATTGTTTATGTGCTGAACCAGGATCCAACCAACTTGCTGAGCGCTTGTGGTTGTCAAACAGAATCCAGTTTTCATCGCAGGTAACAATACGGTTCAAAATTCCTTCATTTGTGTGTCTGTTGAGCAGTGCAAGGCACGCCTCGACGCGTACTTCGCGATCTACGCGATCATTGAGTTCGTGGGACACCCATTTGTCAAGCTTTTTTACCATGCCAATTTGACGCAAATGGACCAATATTGTTTTGACGCTAACGTCTAAAGCTGCTCCTAATTCAGCCGTAGATTGTGTATCATCAGCTTCCACAATCGCCTTTAATTCGTCATTGTCGACCAAAGTCTTCGGACGACCGCGAGGTTCATTTTTCAGGTCGAAATTCCCAGAACGGAAGCGAGCAAACCAATAACAGGTAATGCGTTGGTTTGTAGTGTTGATGTTGCGTGCCGCTTGTGCCGCGTTGCTGCCACGACTGTACTCATATTCCATAATTACTCGAATTTTTAACGTATCCATGATGACAAAAAAGATTGAAATGCGATGAAAATGTAACACTAATCAATACACAAATGTCTACTTTTGGAAAAAGAATTCCATGTTTTTAAAATAAAATTAAATTGAAATTAGAATTCTTAGCCAAACAAAAATTATTTTGATTTGAAATGGCCAGTACTGCAGAATGGCAATTTCATAGGTAAAGACCTATTATTATACAATTAGCGGTATGAATTTAATATGACTAGCTGTTCATCTAAGTGTTAAAAAAATTGTACTTTGCCACGATGTTTCTTCAACTCAACAAATGTTTAGTCTCTACTACACACGAACGACACATTTATTTTTTTAATCGTAAGTAAGAGTAACAAAATACCTCTAAAATATAGGAATGATCGACAGAATACTTTGATTTTATTAATCATAGATGACAATAACAATATCCTTATAAAATACCGGAATAACAGTCAAGCCGATTCAGTTTTATTAACCGTAGGAAACGATATGAAAATTATTCAAAAATAACAGAATGAGATTTATAACGTTTTAATTTTGGGTTTTAAAAAAAATACACTTTATTTTGTTTCTCTTTTGAAATGTATAATGGAATAGTAGTACACAAACTTATGTCAATATGTTTTTTTGATTTCTTTTTACTTTAAGAAATCTTTATTATTTTATGCAAGGAACCATCCATAAATTACGTCACACGTTAAGGGGAGGGAGGGGATCAACGAAATGTGACATTGTGTGACAAGGGGGTGAGAGGGGTCTTTAATTTCGTGACGTCACGTTTCTAAATCTACGTGTTAAAACACGAACACACGCACTATTTACGAAATACACGAAAACATATGCAACCCTATCTGTATAAACACAAGATTCAAATTATTTTGTCGCCAACTCCCTCTACTAGAGTTACGCGGCACGCGCTGACGACCTAGCGCCCTTTGATAAATGCCGCCAAACATACCGCGCCGACAATTGACTTTCGCGTATTAAACGACATAGTTTTTATAGTTCTGGTATTTTATGTTTACAAATTTAAAATGAACAAAAAGAGTGATTTAGGAAATCTTTATCGTAAACTATACGAAGCTTGCAGTGAGTCCTTTCAGTCCAGTCCAGTTTTTGTCCAGTCATGCCTTTGCTGATAAAAAAGAAAAAATAAAATGTTCAAGAAGAAGTTAATAGTTTATGGAAAAGTATGAAAAGTGGTGACGATATTGAAGGTAAAGTGGAATCTGAGATAATCTAAGATAAGAATATACTAATCATTCATAGAGGTACACCTCGTATTCATGTGTATGTAGTCTAAGGTGGTGCTTAAGAGTAACAAATTATTGACCGCTGCACCATTCCTCATAAATTTAACCTCGCAGCGACAAATAGAGTAATCAATCAATCACCGATAATAAATTATAAATACTGTATTAGAGGTTAGTACTACTTTATACTTCTTATTTAGTCACCGTATAAATAAAAAAAAGTGAGGGCTGTTAGAAGGACAGGAGTGAAAACTCAAAACAATAGTGTGAATGACAATATTTAAATTTCAGAATTTGTTTATTGAAATTATTAACGTTGCTGCGATTTTCATATCTATCGGCACTCGGAGCAATAATGGTATATATTTTTATAAAGTCTATTAATCAATCAACCGTATGATGAGTTGTAAAACATCAATATTACATGTACACGGACCCCTATACTACGCATTGCTAGTCTGATTCAAGCCGCGCAAGCGCAATACGGCCGGCCATGCTTACGTAGCATGTTATGACGCGAAATTATAAATTTTTCTTCCACCAAAAAATACAAATTCTGAAAGTATTTGTTGACGCGCATTATATTTTTTTCATTTGCGAACGCATACTGTTAACCGACTACCCGAGTCTTTCCCTTTCCTTCCTTTCACATTGATTCCATCTTGATCGCGGAAGCAACCAAACGCAAACTCATACGTCACGCAAAAAGGACAAACTGGATACATACACGCTTACACATAATAAGGTGGAAGGGTTTTATTTTTTCCCTTATCAAACTGAAATAGTTTAGAATATTATCTGATACGAAATATATATAAGGGTTGTTGAGGTATGTATGCTTGGTACACATATATGTTTCAACAACTCATATATGTATGAATAGTTAGCTTAGGTTAGGTTAGCTCAGATAGGTCGCGAATCGCTTGTATCAGGCAACAGCCAAAGCCGAGGTGTGCCGCGCACCCTTGAGCTAGTTGTCAAAGTAAAATCGGCTGAGTGCCTTAAGCGCTCGCCTTAGTAGTCCGGTGAAGCTGTTAAGACCTTGCTTGGTCAATAGCGTAGTCAGTTCGAAAAAAAAAAAAAAAGACAAACTGGATACATCGCTAGATAAAAATAATGAACTTTGGTGTAAATGAGGTTTTTCCTTGAACGAGCAAATATTCACACCAGTATTGCTGATCATTTTATACACCTATAAACTTCAGAATGAGTATATATTTGTTTATACTTTCCTTAAACGGGGTTGAGAATGAAACTAATTTTTATTATTTAGTAATAGTTTTCTCTTTATTAAAACAAATAAAATATATTTATAATAGGCTATCAATTTTTTAATATCATATACTTACTTTCTCTATACAAAATCGATCGAGGATTAAGGAGAAATTTGTTTTATTTCATGATTAATTATTATTGTTACTACTTCTTTCACATATGTAATAACAACTTAGCATTTGGTTAAGAATAATGGTATATTATGTATTTTCTTTACTATAGGAGACTTTGATACAATAAAACCTACCGCGTATATCGCTGCTACCTAAGCAATATATTTGAAGCACTTTTAATTAGTGAACCACAAAAACAAATTTAGTTTTAATAAAATACCTAAAAGTTTTCTAATCTTGGGATTGAAATTCTAATTTCGGGATTTAAGGGGCAGTATTATCCACTCAATACTACCGATTGTCTTGAAGCTTTGTTAAACGTACTACCTTATCTTATATATTAATACGTGAAGCCAAAACTTTGTACCCCTTTTTAAACGAATTGTGCGAACGGATGAACTTGTAGGTCACGAAAAAAAATAAGAAATTGTTTCTTATTATATTCGAAAATATCCGAATCGATCATCGCCCGCGAGATATCAAAAATATACTGAGCAAGCAGTCGTAGTACTCTAGTGGCTTAACTGATGAAATATCAATCCGATATCCGTAGGTTCGAATCCTGGTATGTACCAACGTATTTTCCGGAATTCGAGTACAATTACTCATTTAAAATTGGTAACACTATCGGCTCACGGTAAAGGAAAACATTGCGAGGGACCTTGAGAAATGCTCTTATAGTACCGTTGAATGTTGGAAAAATATAGAATTGTGGATTTCTCGGAGTTTCAAATCGCCAATACGTCGTGAGCTGATGATTATCCTCATAGCTCTCTTCGGGAATAGATCTATGGCCCTGCAGTGAGCCTCTTACAGGCTGATGATGAGGTTTTATCACAATATTTTCCTTCATCAGAAACCCGACTCAGTTGCAAGGATTAGAGTTTACGTCCATGGACGCTGTGTCTAAAGACACTATCGATTAAGCCATTGTCGTTATATAGCATAATAGATATGTCTATATCATACGTATATAACATTAAAACGGTTTACATGAGTTGGAATCACGATTAATCCGATATGTAATGTTGTTCCCTATTGACGTTCCAGGTGTTTGTATTCCCACATTGTGTTCCTCCGCTATCGTTATATTAAATCTATACATATATATAATATGAATCATATAGTAAATGCTTGTAATATTTTCAATGACGGTAGGTTATTCCTTCATAGACATTTGCTCGCAGAAGATCTTATATTAAATAACAATGAGACCGAAAATTGTGATACAGTAAGCTTAAATCGGTGCTTTCATTTAAAGTTCAGAGTTAAGTACAAAAGTCTATTTAAAAGTGGTTTTAACCGGCCTCTTCCAATGTTCGCTATATTTGGTTATTAAGTCCAAAACTGGAATTGGAAAAATAGGTGGTGTATTGGAGAAAGGTCTCGGAGACCACGTGTTCTACGAATTGCCTCGAAACTTAAGGGAAGTATATAAAATTATAACAAGACTTGTCATAATGTATGGATCTGCCTTTGACAGAAGAACATCAATAAATTTCAAACATTAAAAAACCAATGAACTATGGTCGAATGTCTACCACTGGGCGCCCACTAGCATATATAAATGCGAAAATGAGTTTGTTATTTACGCTTTTATGTTTTAATTACCCAACCGATTGTCATAAAATGTTGAGTACACGTTGTCAGGGATACATAAAAGCAGATACGGTAACTTTAGTCCAAAAAAAAGTGTATTGTGTCCGAGGGATGGCCCGAATCTACATTCGCTCGAGCTACGCTGCGAGCAAAAGTTAGTTTTATATAAATGGTACTTATTATACTATAACTAGGAAGTTAATCGATGTATTTTTTTATTTTTAAAATTATCTATATTTGCATAAATTTACTATTACGATTTTTTTTAATGTCGTTGTTTTTAAAACACTTTAAAATAAATAGAAAATAATATATTAAAGTAGGAAAATAAGCAAAAAACTGGAAAAATTATAAGTTTCTTTGGAACTATTAAAATTAATTAATAAGCGGAATTTATTATATGAAAAAAAAATTGATTAAACAAGTCACGAAGAGAAATCCACCAGAAAGATAAGTATAAATACGTTGATATATAATTATTCCTGATATTTGGGCGTACACAATTCAAGAGATAGTACTTCACTGTATAGGCGAGTTATTGAGATCGAAACGAATTTTTAATCAGTAACAGCAAAATGTTCCATAAACATATAATATTCACTTTGTTAAGTGTTTTTGCTACGGTGTTATGTAAGTAATCTTGGTTCTTAATTGATTTCTTTTTTCTTTCTTTATTCTTCCATTCGTAGAAACATTTCCCTACTAAATGATATTATGGAAAAATCGAGTATAATCTAAATGTGGTAAATTTAAACCGATAAATGTATTAATTGTAGATTTTAAAGGAGCTGGTCCTCCGGCACTCTCACTGACAGAACGAAACGCAACAATACAAGCACTGTTACTTTACGTAGATTTTCCGTGAGAGGGTGGTGCTACCCCTGGCGAGCCGACCCATTCGTGCTGAAACTAGTAATAGCTACAGTAATATTACCACCTATTTTTTCCAACACATTATTCTCTATGATATTCAGTCTTTTACAGCGAGCAATCTTTATTATACAGTAAGAATAATGCAAACAGAGTCCTACATAAAAACCACAATGCAATGATAGATAAAATCAACATTTATACATAGCAAAACTTAGTTCCTAACCTTGGACATGTTCACTTAATCTCCAATGTTACCTATTCTCCGTTTAGTTTTATTTAAAATATGTGAAGCTTTCGTATTACTATATTATAACTTTGGATATAAAGGTAATTAATTGTTAGTACAGAGGAAATTCGGGTTAAAGGATTGTAAATTTGAATGTTCGATAAAAGGATACATGTTCAGGAGACCACAAATTTAAAGTTTGTAGCTAAGCAACTGTTATCTTATAGCATGTTATTTTTAGGGACCGCTGCCTTTTCTATTCTAGCATTTCTAGCCTTGTTATCAGCTTCGTTCACCTTATAGTATTATTATCTATTCAACACCAAGTAACATATTGGATACAGGGTAGGATACGCACATAAAATAATATTAATTTAGAATTCTAAAAGATTCACTATCATCATTTAAATATTTAAAAAATAAACAGATTCTATTTAAAATAAACTGGGTATCCTAGACATCTTCAACGATAAATAAAAAATATCTCATAACCTACTCATCAACGTACATGGACAAACATCGTCGTCTTGATTTCGATTAGAGCCAAAGTGATATTGCGATACAAGCGAGCACATTTTTCAAACACGATTGGATTAAAGGATTCAAAACGACAGGATCTTGGTCATTGTAATATTGATCATAATTTCCAAGCATAAGCGGTTCACTAGTTCATAAAATAAATAATCATAAAACAATGTTAAATTCTAATATCCCATCCTATAACGCGAATTCGCTCCATCTTCCATAATTTGCCAGTTTCACTTCAATGACGCTCATAATTTTTTTTAAACTTCCTAATCAATTTCAGGTGCCGATAAGGAACTCTGTGATTTTAATGATGAAGATTGTGTCACAAATGCTAATAAACTCTTGATGAAGTCAGTTATAGCCGGTAACGAGTTATGGGGACTGGCAGGCTTAGAACCAATCCACATGGATACAATAAATATAAATCTATCCAATAATATGAACTATATATTCACAGACGTAAATTTGTATGGTATGACGGACTGTGACGCTCTAAAACTGAAGTAAGGTTTATCAATGGATAGTTTATTAAATTGATTTCTTATGCGACAAATGTACGAATAAGTAGCCTACGTAATAGTACCTATCATTATCGTCTGCAGCGATGTGGACCGAATGTAGTATTTTCATGACACCACCCTCTTTTTCAATGAAAAAATTATTCATTCCAAGGCATCGTTAGAATAACTTCTAAGGATATGAAACAATCGGATATGTCTTTGATATGTCACTAGTGCCTTCGTACAAATCTGAAAGATTATAAATGTCTAATTTTTATCCCAAGGGCTACTAGCTAGTTTTGTGAACTCTATGCATTAAAGCTAATATATAGTCTTCGCATACGTAATCTTCTTTTATACATCTTAACATCATTATAACAGTTGCAGTCATTTTTAGGTACCTACATTATAATTAGATTCTATAACAACCACAGACAGTAAAGCAATGCATTCGATGATGAATTATTTTCTCGGGGGTTTTTTCGAAAGATCTCTATTTAGCAGTTTAAATTCAGAATCTTCATCGGCGAGTCTAGTTTTGTGTTTGGCACATTTCAGCAGCCAAAAATATATATTGTGAACATTCCCACATACACTCTACTATATACCCTCGCCTCCCTATTATATTTATATGTTTTTTGACATGAATTATAAGAAACGGATTAAGTTGTTCCTTGTTTCAATGGTTATGCTCGTCTCACAAATCAAACAACGTAATCTGCATTTAGCGTACCTCATATAAGTATGTAGACAGAGATAATAAATTGTCTTTTGATGACTATATTCCAGTAAATTTATTTTAAGTCTTTACTTTTTTCAATTCCTTATTATAAATTCTCCTCAAAGCAAAAATTTAATTGGCATTGGCTGTTACTTAAGTTATTTATTTCAGATTCGAAAACGATGTTTCATGGTACTTTTACTTGGTTTGCCCACATTTGATTTTGAAAGCAAATTATATTGAAGAGGCATTAGTCGATTCAGTTCCAATTGAAGGCGAAGGAAAAGTCGTTATTACTTATGGTAAGTAAACTATAGATAATTTATTTTTTATACCACTGGTGGCAAATGAACATGAGGGTCACCTGATGGTAACTGATCACCGCCGCCCATGTGACACGAGGAGAATCACAGATGCGTTGTGGACCCTTAAGAAAGGAGTAGACTCGTTTCTTGATAGATGGTAAATTTTAGTCGTTTAGAAACGCTGCCGCTGGGAGTTCATTCCAGAGAACTAACGTACGCGGAAAAAACGAACTTGAGAATCGCACAGTGGATGACTTCCAACCATTTTCTTATTAAACAAAAAGTGTTCCGCTCCATGAGTTCATTTTAAATTCCGAATTAAGTTCAGCAAAATTATGAAGATCACATAATTTATTATAAATACATTTATATGAAAAGAGTATTATCTTTATATGATTATGATTACTACTTTTTAATTAATTTACAAATTACAGACAATTATCATATCATTACAAAGGGTGAAGTCGAAACTATAACAGCTGGTGATGGTAAAGAACATATGAACATCACAAATTATAAAATTGACCAACTGGATGTAAAAGACAACATTCTTTATGAATTCACAGTTGTATCTACAAACAACTTGGAAAAATGTATGTATATCATGTTTTGTTACATAAATTTCGTTCCATGATGTATATATTTTATTATTCGTGTAATTTCCCCTAACGGGAAGAAAAACAATTATGAAATCCTTCAAATTCTTCAGTCGTTTCGTGCATCAAAATCAATATATTCTTTATTCAACTTAAGCCCCGAGAAGGTGCTTATGAACGTCAAAGCTACCACCGGTTCGGAAAACAACCCAGTCATCGAGAAGAACCGGCAAGAAACTCGATTTGGTTTATCTTTTCATGTTATATATTTTTACAAAAACATAACACATTCGTTTCACACATCACACAGTCACATTCGTTTTAGTGGAGGCACAGAAAGAGGCGTCATTTCCAGTAATCTACATAAGTTATGGGGAATTCTTACTTTTTCTACTATCATTCTGACTTATTGTTCGTCTACTTTTTGGTATCTTATGGTGGTTTCTTTTGTGGCTTAAAAACAGGAGCTATTTACAATTGAACGATAAAACAATTATATTAAGTTATCATATACAACCTTTAATTATATTTCAGCTGAAAAAGCCCATCAATATTTCAATGACAACTCGAAAAAAGTGAACGACGAGATTCAGTACGAGATCCTTCAGCAACCCGTGGACCAGCTTTTCAGCAGTATAAATAAATATCTCGTTAGAGTACCGAAATTCGAATTGTTTTACAAGAACTGATAAAAATAACATTTGTATCTATACAAACACAGCATAGATTACAAATAATATGTTCTTACTTTATAAAATATAAAATAAAAGCTATCTGATTACAACCAATCTTTTATTTATCACGTTCCTACAATAGATATGATCAGCCATTTGTACAACGAACAACCCACAAGAGTTAAAAGAACTGATGAGATATTTTAAGTTGGATATTCAAAAACTAAATTGTTCAGTCAAGGAAAGAATGAGGCTTAGTGTGACACTTCAGGAATGTGATAAAAATAATAATAGCTTTGATGAAACTTGAGTACAATAATGATGCGGTAGAAGAGCAAACCTAGGATTACCGTATCTGTGAGAAACAGATCATAAAGTATTAAAGCCTATTGAGAAACTTGTCTCTAGGTGCAAATGCTAAAACAAATTGTCTCGTTTATTCCCAATATTTTTTATAAACGTATTTGAAGCGCCCCGCGTTTTCGTTTCAAATGTTGTAAGTATTATTGAACATTTGTGTATTATATGTGAAAATTCCAAATAAATAGTTTTTTTTTATATATCATAGGAGGCAAACGAGCGGATGGGTCACCTAATATTAAGTGATCACCACTATCTATAGATACTTGCAACACTAAGGAAGTCGCAAATGCGTTGCCAGCCTGTGATTGGAGGAAGGGGAGAGGAGAAGGGGGTTTAGGGGAGGTGGGCCTGTGGCGCTCTCACTCACCGAACGAAACGCAACAATGCAAGCACTGTTACTTCGTGTCGGTTTTCTATGAGAGGGTGGTACTACCCCGGACGAGCCGACCCATTCATGCTGAAACCAGTAATAGCTTCAGCGTGGCAACTACCACCTACAGAAATACCGTTTTCCAAATGGTATAGACGTTTTACTGATTTTTTCTATTTTTTCGGCCAACATTTAACGACTTCAGGAAAAAACACTGACCTCTCTTTCTTCGTAATATTGAATGTGAATTAATTTTTCTACGACAACAACGTAGTCATCAGATGTCTATCTTGTTATTATATAGAAAACATACTTTACGAATTTTATCTCCTAAGTCAATCCACCAGTATCATTAAGAGATAATAATAAGTCTGAATTATTTTTATTTAGGGTCCCTTTTACGACATTACTTGAGAGGCAGTGCTTCTTTAGATTTAATGAGTTGATATTTTAAGGTCCCATCGGCATTTAACGACAAGTACAGTTACGGGACATTAGTTTTATGTAAATTATAGTATTATATTTTTTTAATAAAATTGTATTATAAATCCTTATAATAAAAATTAAAAAATTGAGCAGGCGCGGGACTCCTGGCAGATGTGAAACATCGAAATTGTTCGAATCGGACGAATCTCAAATAAATTATACTATAGGTATGCGAGCTCAGTGCGGCAAGAGAGATTGCGCACAGTCGCTTACGCATGGCATTGCGTCGCCACGACTAATACACTCGCCACGCCAATAATCAATTTTACCCGCGCCTATAGATGTTCCACGTCAATGTTTTTTACATAACTAGCTGATACCCACCCGTTTACCTGTGTATAAAAAAAAACATTAATCTTAAAAACAAGTCAGTAAAAGATTAATCTAACACAAAAAATAAGTAGCCTAGAACCAACTATTAAAAAAATCGGGTGATCATATTCCGATATTTTCAGTAGTTTTGACGTGTTCGAACCTCACAGAAATTGTATTTTCACTATATATAGGTATAACATATTTATATCCTGCTCTTAAATAGCACGAATTTCAGGTGCGCTGGACACCTGGCAGGTGTAAAATATCGAAATTATTTTGTACGGGTAATGTGCATAAAATAATAGTTAACGGCTGAAAATAAATATGGTACATAAATAAAATACTAAGATTTTGTCCAAGAAAAAGGTGACTGTTTATTTAATAAGCAATTTATGTTCATTATATTTAAAATCATATAGCGTGGCGACGCATGCCAAGTCGTTGCTACATCAACGGTCGGTCTGATCCGTCGCTATAAATATTTCAAACTGAAAAAATAGAACTTGGAAAGGAATTATTAAAGTTTTGTGAGATTATACTCGACGTTATATTTATTACGTACAGAAAGGACAAAAATTTTTTTTTTTCGAACTTACTACGCTATTGACCATGCAACGTCTTAACAGCTTCACCGGACTACTAAGGCGAGCGCTTAAGGCACTCAGCCGATACAAACTGTTTGACCTCATTGCTGCAGTTGCGATCGGTGAGAGCGCCGGAGGACCACCTCCCTTCCGGCCTGACGGACACGACTCGGACCAGTAGTTCCTGAGATTAGCGCATTTAACTAAACAAACAAACCTTCCTGTAAAAGCTTTATAATATTACATAGTATAAATTACTAATATTCT
This sequence comes from Antheraea pernyi, assembly GCA_015888305.1. Taxonomy (NCBI): domain Eukaryota; kingdom Metazoa; phylum Arthropoda; class Insecta; order Lepidoptera; family Saturniidae; genus Antheraea; species Antheraea pernyi. Next base: position 72,591 of record MU159536.1, on the reverse strand, counting down.
CTCGTACTTAACTCGAGGCGTCATTCAAATAACAATAGCTTTTAATAGAATGGACCGATTTTAATAAAACAAAGACTATGTTACTCTCGAGGATAGGCTTTATGATTGTCTTGGTGAGATTTTATTGTGACCCAGTACTTTAGCAGCACTTTAGTGATCCGTCTTCATCCAAACAAACAAACAGACAGATATTTATAAAAATTATTGAATTGTATTTTATTAAAATACTTATTCATAAAAGTGCAGACACTTTAGATTTACATTCTTATTATACGTATAGAAGACAATGGAATCAATTAATTAATTAAAAAAGTCAAAACATAACACAGTTATTCCATTGTTTCCCAATCATCAAATCATATACTGAATAGCAGATTATATTTGACACTGAAAAGAGTGCAACCAATATCAAGTATACAGAATTTCTTTATTTTAATTAATTATTGATATTGGTTGTAACTTTTTTTATTAGATTCAATCTGATACTGTGTATCGAGATTTAGATATAATCTTAGAAATCTTAAACAATAACTTTGTTAAAACTTTGCACATAAAAATAATGCAACCAATTTTCAGCACAGAGAAATCTCATTATGTTATTAGATTTCTAATAGATATTTAATAGATTCATATATGTTTATGTTTTTAATTGGATTTAATCCAATGTGTATGTCGAATATTCATCGGTACACACCACCAAGCCTTTCAGATAACACCTTCTATTATTATTGAAAAAAAAAGTAAGTTAGTATAGTATGTAAATATATATAACTAGTCTGGCCATAAATACTGTTACATAAAAACTTTTCTTTCAACTTTTTAATTATTTTGAATTTGGAACACGTATATTATTTTAAAAAAATCTTTCGATTTTGCGCCATTTCACATATTTTTTCGTGTTCATTAATAAATTACAATATAGAACGGGGTATTAAAGACAATAGGATTGCAGTGATCGCCTTGCACAAAGTGGGTATGGAGCCGTCGGTCATATTCCAGACACTTCTAAAGCTTGGTATTAGCCGTATGTTCGTATATCTTACTATCAACAGATACAACAACACTTCCTCTGTCGAACTACAAAGTGCGAAAGGGAAGGGAGGTGGGCCTCTGGCGCTCTCACTGACCGAACGAAATACAACAATGCAAGCACTGTTACTTCACGTCGGTTTTCTATGAGAGGGTGGTACTACCCCAGACGAGCTGACCCATTCATGCTGAAACCAGTAATAGCTTCAGCGTGGCTCTATCACGCTTGACAAATCTTGAGTCTCTTAAAAAATCTTTGGAGCAAGCGGTGGTGAAATTTCCCTTGGAAACAATGCGTAAATCCATAAATTTGTGGCCAAACAGATTAAAGGACTATATAAAAGCCAAAGGTGGTAATTTCGAATAGAATATTTTTTGATATTTTGCTGAGACTATGTAGGTATAAATTTTAATAATATTACATTACTTCATTTAAAAAATGCATTTTGACTACATACATATGTATTTCAATTCTGTTTTTATATCTAATATTCTAAACTAATGTTTAGAATATATATACAGAATAGTTTATAACGTAGGACCCAATTTACACCAACAAATTCCGTGGTCTTGTTAACCCTTATGACCAATGATATATTATAACTAAAATGCTGGTTATGAACAAAATGACATTGGGTATATACTGAATCCGTAACGGAATTATACAATATGTTTATTTTTCTATGATGATCTTTATCCATTTGAACATATATATTCTACCAGGTAAAAGAAATGCCACATCTTCTATTTTATTATTGAAGACATTTATATTCCAAAAAATATACCTAACAGTCGCTGTTAAATACTATTTTTTTTAATCAAGAAAGTAGAAAGATTTAAAATTACCATTTCTTATAATATCTACACATTATACGAACAAAGTTTTACCAAAAGCGATGATAATCATCTGAATTTTGGAAGATGAAATCCAAACTCAATCGTGGATACTGTTTCACTCCTGTTGTAAACATACTTAAACACTAAATTTCACGCGGACGATATCATGGCTAAGAGAGACGAATTATCCACACAGGTTTTCTTCTCTCGCGCCTCCAGGGGTGCGAGGGGGGTCCGTGTCAGGGTTGCCCCTCTGACGGAAGCGTCTTCTCTGTCCGCTGCGCGGCCAGGTCTGATGGTCGAGGCTAAACCCTATTTACTAGCGTTTCGCCTCTATGGTGTCTCGGTTCGATCTCTTTTCACGAGATCTCTTAATTGAGGTTTACATAAAACTTTTCCTTTCTTTATTATTTTGGTTCCTCTTTTTGTAGTGTTGTCTCTGTCTGGGGGTCTTGCGTGTAAAGGTGCGATACCCCTAAGGTGGGGATGCGCCGACACGTCTGCCCTGTCGTACATTTTTGTTGCGATTCTACTTATGAAGTCTTCTATACTTTCAATTTTCAGGTCCCGTTCTATCGTTCGATTGCTAACGAAGCGCGGGGCCGAGACTATTGTTCTGAGAACTGTATTCTGAAGTGATTGTAATTTATTCTTTAGGTGGCTGGAGAGACATCCATACCAGGCCGGGGCGGCGTATGTTAGCCGCGACCTGATATACGTCTTATATAATCCCAGACGAGTTCTGAGTGGTAGTCTCGACTCTAATATCGTATGAAGCGCTTTCTTCGCATTTCGTGCGTGTGCTAGCACTGCTTCCGTTTGGCTTCTAAATGATAATATCCTGTCTATTTTGACCCCGAGGTACGTGACTTTATTGACCCAGGGTATGTTTTTGCCTTGAAATTTAAGCGAGGGCGGTTGTTTTGTGGATGCTCTTGTTACCATTGCCTGAGTCTTGTTCACATTTGCTTCCATTTTCCATTTGCCCAGCCATTCTGGGAGGGCGTCCAGGGTAGGCTGCAGCAAATTGGCTGCTCTGTTGCGGTTGATGGAGCTTGCTAGGTAGGCCGTATCGTCTGCGAATAGCGCCAGTTCGGCTTTGTCTATCGCTGGGATGTCATCGGTGTACAGGGCGTAAAGTAGTGGAGAGAGGCAACTGCCTTGCGGAACTCCCGCATGCAGCCTGATCTCTCTCGATAAGCTGTTCTCCACCCTTATTATTGCTCTCCTGTTCTCCAAAAAGGACTTTATTATTTTATATACTCTGTGATCTACTGTTGTGTTGGTTAGTATTTTAAATAATAGCCCCTCGTGCCATACTCTGTCAAATGCCTTTCTCATGTCGAGGAGTACGGTCGCCACGTATCCTTTTTTTTCGTGGCATTTGATAATTATGTCTATGACGCGGGCTAGTTGTAGAGTAGTCGAGTGGCCCTCGCGAAACCCGAACTGCTCTGGTCTTAATTTGATGTGTGGTTTCAGTAGCGATAATAGTATTTTTTCAAATACTTTTGACATGGTGTTCAAAAGGGTGACAGGGCGATAATTTTCAGGATTTCTTGTATCCTTGCCTGGTTTTGGAAGCATTATCATTATACCGGTTTTCCATTCGTCCGGGTAGTGGCCTGTGCGTAATATGCCGTTGAACAGTCTGGTCATTGCCGCTACCGTTTTTCCCGGCAGATGGCGCAGCATTCCATTCGTGATTTTGTCTGTGCCCGGCGCTTTTCTCGGATTTAGGATTTTTAGCGCTCTTTGTACTACTCGTGGCGACGTAAATAGTGGTTGTTGCTGCTCTTCCGGTCCGGGTACTGGGTGCAATTCCGGCGTGTAATTTTCTAGGAATTGCAACACGTTTCTTTCGTGTTGCACGTCTGTTGTTGGGTATGGTTTGGCTTGATCCTCTATGACCGAGGCGAATATCTCTGCTCTGTCATTGGCCGTAAAATATAACTGCCCCTGAGATTGAAGGGGTCGTGTCTGTTCAGAGACTTTAGTTACACTCCTACATATTTTATGTAGTGCTGGTATATAATCTCCTGCTGATTCGATATAATTCTGCCAGGACTGGCCGGCGTGGTCGTCGAGTTCGATTTTAACGACTTCTATTAAATTGTTGAGTCTTGTTTTCAACATTGGACATCTTTTTTGCTGCCACTCCTTCCTGATTCTCCTTTTTTCCCGGATTAGGTCCTGAATCTTTGTAGGGAGGGGTGGTAGTTTTCTGTCTACGGAGGCAGTGTGCGTGGCCCGCTCGGCCGCGTTTTGAATCGAGCGGGTTAGCTCTGCTGCCATCCAGTCGACATCCTGCGCGGTTGTCATGCGTCTTGTCGGTGTTGTTTCTTTTATTATATTTGAAAATTCGCTCCAATCGGTGATCTGCTTGGAGCGAGGGAAGTACGTTCTCACTGGCGAGGTACTCAGCGATAATATGACTGGCCGATGATCAGACGGTAGGTCTGTTACTACCGTTTGGCTTGGTAAGGGGTTAATCCCTGCACATATTGTAATGTCCAGCACATCTTGTGATTTTGTTGAGTAGTGGGTAGGTTCGTCGGGTCCGATGATATCGTAACCCTTTTCGTCTGCATAATCTTGTAGACTCCTCCCCAGCTTAGTAGTGGTAGAGGAGTTCCAGGTGGTGTTTTTGATGTTTAGGTCGCCCGCCACCATTGTTGGAGTGGGCGAGCTCAGAATCTTTCCTATATCAGCTGTTAAAGTTGTTGTAGGGTGGTTAGGTGGGCGGTACGCGGCGAAAATCCTCGTCTGGCGGCCCGCTAGACTTACCAGTACCCCTAGCGCGTAGATTGACTGGATATTGCTGGCGGTTCAAGGATTCCCTTGGCCGCCCGGGTTAGGGCTTTCTCGTCTTCGGGGCGAATTCTCTTCCCCTCTAACTCTGCTTCTCTAAGACGTTGGAATAGGGCCATCCACCCTAACATCTCAGTTGAAAGTGCGTCTTTTTCTATTATCTGAGCCATGAACTGTAGGTCTTTCTCATATTTCGTAGGGGCCAAGTTAGCCTGGTCATCGTCTGGGGATGCCGGCTGAGGTCTACGTTCTATAGGTTTTTCTGGCTGGGTTTGTGTGGTCTGAATGAAGACAATATCAGGGTCCGTGAGTGTGCGTGGGGTCGTCTTGGGTGATGGGTCCGTGTCCTTTTGCTTGCGGGTGGTCAGTGGTGTAGTTGTTAGCATTGGTTGGCCCTGAGAAGGGCCTTTTTGTTTACTGCTGCCTGGCGTGGCCATGGCAGCAGGGCGATGTAGGTAAACACACCGCCTTCTGGGGTGATCGAGTCGTGTATTTGCGCGCGAGAAGAGGCACTTTTCTCGGAGCGAAACACAACACAACGCGACAGGTCCGCTCACGTCGGCGGCGTGGGCGTTCCTAGAGACGAATTACTTAGCATTCCATGGATTTAACGTGCGGGTGCCGGGTCCATCGTGTGGCCGAGGGAGAATCTCAGAGCAGTTCCCAGGACTTGCGACCCAGGTGTAGGTTAAAGGAGGCCCCCTTTGAGATGCGCATCAACGCTCACCTTCACTGCTCGAGTTTCCCGCCCTGCCTAGACAAATTTGGTAGGAACCTGTTAGTGCAGCCTTTGATGCTCATTCTAAAATAGAACTTACTGCAGTTCTTGACAGGCTAAACTCCTTCAGAAGTTTATAGAGAGATTTTGCGGGTATACCTCTCGCTCCTACTTCTACCGCGTATTAAATCTATATCTATACTAATATATAAAGCTGAAGAGTTTGTTTGTTTGTTTGTTTGTTTGTTTGTTTGTTTGTTTGTTTGTTTGTTTGTTTGTTTGTTTGTTTGTTTGTTTGTTTGTTTGTTTGTTTGTTTGTTTGTTTGTTTGTTTGTTTGTTTGTTTGTTTGTTTGTTTGTTTGTTTGTTTGTTTGTTTGTTTGTTTGTTTGTTTGTTTGTTTGTTTGTTTGTTTGTTTGTTTGTTTGTTTGTTTGTTTGTTTGTTTGTTTGTTTGTTTGTTTGTTTGTTTGTTTGTTTGTTTGTTTGTTTGTTTGTTTGTTTGTTTGTTTGTTTGTTTGTTTGTTTGTTTGTTTGTTTGTTTGTTTGTTTGTTTGTTTGTTTGTTTGTTTGTTTGTTTGTTTGTTTGTTTGTTTGTTTGTTTGTTTGTTTGTTTGTTTGTTTGTTTGTTTGTTTGTTTGTTTGTTTGTTTGTTTGTTTGTTTGTTTGTTTGTTTGTTTGTTTGTTTGTTTGTTTGTTTGTTTGTTTGTTTGTTTGTTTGTTTGTTTGTTTGTTTGTTTGTTTGTTTGTTTGTTTGTTTGTTTGTTTGTTTGTTTGTTTGTTTGTTTGTTTGTTTGTTTGTTTGTTTGTTTGTTTGTTTGTTTGTTTGTTTGTTTGTTTGTTTGTTTGTTTGTTTGTTTGTTTGTTTGTTTGTTTGTTTGTTTGTTTGTTTGTTTGTTTGTTTGTTTGTTTGTTTGTTTGTTTGTTTGTTTGTTTGTTTGTTTGTTTGTTTGTTTGTTTGTTTGTTTGTTTGTTTGTTTGTTTGTTTGTTTGTTTGTTTGTTTGTTTGTTTGTTTGTTTGTTTGTTTGTTTGTTTGTTTGTTTGTTTGTTTGTTTGTTTGTTTGTTTGTTTGTTTGTTTGTTTGTTTGTTTGTTTGTTTGTTTGTTTGTTTGTTTGTTTGTTTGTTTGTTTGTTTGTTTGTTTGTTTGTTTGTTTGTTTGTTTGTTTGTTTGTTTGTTTGTTTGTTTGTTTGTTTGTTTGTTTGTTTGTTTGTTTGTTTGTTTGTTTGTTTGTTTGTTTGTTTGTTTGTTTGTTTGTTTGTTTGTTTGTTTGTTTGTTTGTTTGTTTGTTTGTTTGTTTGTTTGTTTGTTTGTTTGTTTGTTTGTTTGTTTGTTTGTTTGTTTGTTTGTTTGTTTGTTTGTTTGTTTGTTTGTTTGTTTGTTTGTTTGTTTGTTTGTTTGTTTGTTTGTTTGTTTGTTTGTTTGTTTGTTTGTTTGTTTGTTTGTTTGTTTGTTTGTTTGTTTGTTTGTTTGTTTGTTTGTTTGTTTGTTTGTTTGTTTGTTTGTTTGTTTGTTTGTTTGTTTGTTTGTTTGTTTGTTTGTTTGTTTGTTTGTTTGTTTGTTTGTTTGTTTGTTTGTTTGTTTGTTTGTTTGTTTGTTTGTTTGTTTGTTTGTTTGTTTGTTTGTTTGTTTGTTTGTTTGTTTGTTTGTTTGTTTGTTTGTTTGTTTGTTTGTTTGTTTGTTTGTTTGTTTGTTTGTTTGTTTGTTTGTTTGTTTGTTTGTTTGTTTGTTTGTTTGTTTGTTTGTTTGTTTGTTTGTTTGTTTGTTTGTTTGTTTGTTTGTTTGTTTGTTTGTTTGTTTGTTTGTTTGTTTGTTTGTTTGTTTGTTTGTTTGTTTGTTTGTTTGTTTGTTTGTTTGTTTGTTTGTTTGTTTGTTTGTTTGTTTGTTTGTTTGTTTGTTTGTTTGTTTGTTTGTTTGTTTGTTTGTTTGTTTGTTTGTTTGTTTGTTTGTTTGTTTGTTTGTTTGTTTGTTTGTTTGTTTGTTTGTTTGTTTGTTTGTTTGTTTGTTTGTTTGTTTGTTTGTTTGTTTGTTTGTTTGTTTGTTTGTTTGTTTGTTTGTTTGTTTGTTTGTTTGTTTGTTTGTTTGTTTGTTTGTTTGTTTGTTTGTTTGTTTGTTTGTTTGTTTGTTTGTTTGTTTGTTTGTTTGTTTGTTTGTTTGTTTGTTTGTTTGTTTGTTTGTTTGTTTGTTTGTTTGTTTGTTTGTTTGTTTGTTTGTTTGTTTGTTTGTTTGTTTGTTTGTTTGTTTGTTTGTTTGTTTGTTTGTTTGTTTGTTTGTTTGTTTGTTTGTTTGTTTGTTTGTTTGTTTGTTTGTTTGTTTGTTTGTTTGTTTGTTTGTTTGTTTGTTTGTTTGTTTGTTTGTTTGTTTGTTTGTTTGTTTGTTTGTTTGTTTGTTTGTTTGTTTGTTTGTTTGTTTGTTTGTTTGTTTGTTTGTTTGTTTGTTTGTTTGTTTGTTTGTTTGTTTGTTTGTTTGTTTGTTTGTTTGTTTGTTTGTTTGTTTGTTTGTTTGTTTGTTTGTTTGTTTGTTTGTTTGTTTGTTTGTTTGTTTGTTTGTTTGTTTGTTTGTTTGTTTGTTTGTTTGTTTGTTTGTTTGTTTGAACCGTAATTATAGCGGTTGACATATTGTATTTTATTTTTCCGCGGCTTCGTCCGCATTACTTTGGGCCGATTTTCACGGGGTATTCACTGATAGATAACAGACCTCATAAAAATAATTTAGGTTTTTTATTCGCCTTGGGACGCAGTGGAATATCCGTAATGCTTGAACTGATTTTCACGGGACTTTCACTGGAAGATAACTCACCTTATAAGAAGTAACTTAGACTATTTTATTTTGTTTCTCAAGACTTCGTCCGCAATATCCTTCTATCTCCTAATTGATTGGACCGACTTTCACGGGGCTTTTACGGGCAGATAACTAGCGGGCTCGGAAGACGTTATACGGACGGAGACGGATAATAAAATGAAAACCTTGACAAATTATACCTAAACCTTCCCCATGAATAATCATTCTAACTACTGGTGAAAATATGGTAAAAAACTGGTGAAAATGGTAGTTTTTGACTTTATCGCGAACAGATAATCTGACAGAGGACTTTTTTTAACCGACTTCGAAAAAGGAGGAGGTTACTATGTTCGGTTGTATGTATTTTTTTATGTATTTTAATCGATATTTTAGTCAATTGTGAACCGATTTTAATGATTCTTTTTTTATTTGAATTGGTACACTATGTAGTGATTAACTGCTACCTGGGCATTCGTTCGTGTGAAATTGATCAAACATATGTTACAACCGCGATAGATGTGTACCTTACTGGACTCCAATAATAATAAATATACCTAATTGAAAGTCATATATTTGTATGTAATATGAATTATATCATCTTTTTGGTCAATTTGGCGGCCATATTGTTTTATTTACCGCGTTTGCTTCTACATAACTCAGCGTTTATAGCAACGTATAAGAATAACTTAAGTATATAGACAATACGGGCATATTATATCTATATAGTAAAAGATTTAAGATATATTATTCGATAATGTATAGCTTATAATTTTCATTACTTTCTTATATAGTGTTAGTGAGCACTGAGTTTGGTATATAGTAGGTTGAATTCCTCTACAGTCCACCGCTCTACCAACTGAGCTATCGAACGTGTTAGTAGGTTGAAGTTCCAGGTATGTTGCTGATAATAAATCCCATCCAATTAGATGTACTATTTGTATTCATATATCTAATGTACACGTTACAGATACGTTACGTTACAGTTGGCGTGCGTATCGTAGTTACAAATGTTTTTGAAAAAGCTTTTCTGTAATGTACACACCAACTCACAACTTTACATTTCTTTAATACATTTTTTAAAAAGCGCGTGCGGAGCCGTGGGTAACAGCTAGTATGATATATATGCAATTTAAATTTTAATGTATTTTTGGTCGATTTAGCGGACGTTTCTTCTTCTTTTTCTTGTTTTGGCTCCGCAAAAGCACTTGCCAGTGTCAATGTTTTGTTTCAATGGAGATTACATAATATTTTACAAAATAAGTGTCGTGGGAATAATTTAAATGTTCCAACAAGATTTTTTTTTTATATCGTAGGAGGCAAACGAACAGGCGGGTCACCTGATTATGAGTGATAACCGCGGTCCATAGACATTACCAACACCAGGGGGGTCGCAAGTGCGTTGCAAGTCTGAGTTGCGGGGAGGGGGGAGGAAGACTTGGGATAAGGGAGGCCTTCCTCCGGTACTCTCACTGACCGAACGAAACGCAGCAATGCACTATTACTTCACGTCAGTTTTCTCTGATAGGGTGGTACTACCCCGGACGAGCCGACCCATTCATGCTGAAACCAGTAATAGCTTTAACATGGCTCTACCGCCTACCAAAGAACTCTCTTATTAGAACTTTCCAGGGAGTTTTTGTGGCATCTCAGAGCTCATGCTCCGTGGTATTATTTTCCATTCACTTCAATTATGCACAATAAACAAACTATATTACATAAAACACCACCAATTTTACACAATATAGAGTATCAAGTAACACAAGATTATGAATAAAATATAAAATATAGTACATGATAGACTAAAATCCCAAAAAAAAAACCGCCAAAATAACAACGGACGTTTAGCCTTATTTATTTTGCTCACGTCTATATAACTCAGTAACCATAGTAACGTAGGACAATGTTGTGTCAACTTCATGGGCACTATTTTAATTATTGAATAATAAAAACTGCTTACAGATAAATATAGTATATTATATCTTGATTTAAATGTAAAATTTTAAGACTCTTTCCGTATTTTTAATTAGAATAACAATTATCAACTCGTTGTAAACAATTCAGCATTATAATATTACATACAGTTAATTAAAGCAATATAGCTGTAAGTTACGGCTTCTGCATGATATAGCCAAGAGTTTAATAAAAAATACCGTTGCAATATTATTACGGAAATCTAAAATTAGCATTTATTTATCCTCTAGTTATTTCGATGTTACACATATAATATAATAAGTATTTATCTCTAAATTTGTGTTCTGCCCAACTTTGTTCAGAGCACTCAAAACGTTTGGCGAGAATTATAATAGTAATTTTTGATTGCCAGATGTATCAGGCAATAAGCCCAAGCCGAGGTGTGCCGTACACCATTGAGCTAGTTGTCAAATAAAATCGGCTGAGTGCCTTAAGCGCTCGCCTTAGTAGTCCGGTGAAGCTGTTAAGACCTTGCTAGGTTAAGCGTAGACAGTTCGAAAAATAAACGTAATTTTTAAAGTAGAAGAGGTATTTCTAATATGACATTAGACCAAATAAATTATGAAGTGTACGTTGCCTTCCATTAATTTTAAAACGTATTTATATACTTAAATTGATTTTTGTGTTTACCATTTCTTGATAATCCTATATAGTAAAATTATGACTGAGAACTGCATAACTCGTTAATTGAGGGACTGTTTGAGAACGACCAATAAATTGACAAAGATATCGTAAGCAACTTAATCCTTTTTATACCAGTATATCTGTAATTCTACAGCTTCTCACAATCTTATATTTCTTTACTACAATTTTTTTTAAACACGTACGTACTTACTTATTATATTGTAAAGACTAAGTAGAAAGTCATAATAGATTTATTTACATAATTAAAGAAAATTATTATTACATTGAAATTATTTTTTTATCAAAATGCTTTAAAATAGATGATACTGTAGTATGTATAGTTTCATGTTATACTAAATTAAGGAAATAAGCAAATATGTTTAGTTTCATTATTTACATTAATTCACTGAATTTATTTCATCTATAATGAACTCCAAAAAAGTTTGACAAACCGCGCAGACAATTCCGTCTTAAAAGTACCTATATATACAATGGGTTATAATTAATTCTTATAATTACACGTTTACAACTCCAGAGTTTAGTTGTTCATTCTCAAGGCTTGTTATACAAATCGCAACGATTTTTGATAAGCAACAACAAAATGTTGTTTACACCTGTATTATTTCTGACTTTGTTAAGTATTTTTGCTACGGTGTTATGTAAGTAAACATGTTTATTGACTATTATTTTTCTTTCTCCTCCTTTTTTGTATTATTCTATTCGATGAAACTAAATTATATGAAGAAAGAAACGAGTAAAGAACTACATTTGGGATTATTAAAACGATTTTAAAACGATATTATTTGTGCATTTTAAATTGTTTTCTAATTCAGTTCCAATCCTATCATGTACAGTAACATATTTTTAGTGAGAAAGGTATATAAGATTCTATCTTATACAGTTATACACTAAGAATAGTGCAGCCAATGTCCTACATAAAGAACCGCATCACTTAAATCTTACGCACGTAGACATAATATTAATGTATTTTATATTACTAAATTTAAGTATATGAATACTATAATCTATGTATATGTGAGATATACGAATTATAGTGCTTTTTGTTGGACATTGGTTGCACTATTCTTAGCGTAAAACTAATATTGTTTACTGCATAAGATTGAAATCGATAGAGAAAGAAATATATTTAAAATACCACTCATACACTGCATATTATTGACCACTGTGATATGATATTGTCTGGTAGATATTAGTTATACTATTTCGTAAGGTTAGATTCTTAGATATTGTACATGATACGATTGCACCTTTTTTTTTAACGTGGGGAAATCCCGGGGGGGGAGAGGGTGGGTTATGTCCGGACTCGCATAGACTAAAACCCCACGGTGTACCGACAGACCGTTTTGTGGGGGCGGCAAGGGATCGTTCAAGTTAATCAACCTTGTAGAGCCTTGGAATGTGGCCGCCGGGCTTGATACGATTGCAGCTGACATAGAAAATAATTAGTTTGAAATGCACAAGTATGTTTATGGGAGAAAATAGTTCTTAGCATTGGTCGTATTTTCTCTTTACTTTTAATCAACGTATATGTGAAGTACACATATCATACATATCTACGAAATAAAGATAAGTAATGAAAGTATAGAGAAAGTCGTGCTAAAAGATTCTACAGAATATTAAATGAAAGGGTTCATGTTATTAGTACTAAACATTTGAGGTCTTTTACTAAGTAATAATAGATATTTTACAGCGTTTCTTTTTCTTAACCGTTGCCTTTTCTCAATTTTGCTTGTCAGTTTCGGCTATCTTATGGTATACGCGTATTAGTCAAAACCAAGTAAGATATTAGTTACACATACGATAAAACAAATAAAGTAATATTAAATTAGTATTCTCAATGGATCACTATCATCAAAAAGTATGTCTACAACTATATCAGTGCAAATAATATATTTTATTTAAACTTCCGTTCGTCAAGTGAATATCATAACCTCTGCAATAACAAAAAAAAATTATAGAACTTAGAAATCAATAAACATGGTCAAATATCATCGTCTTAGTTTATATTAAAGACAAAGTGATACTGAAATCTGCTATTTTTTTTTTTTTTTTATGTCATAGGTGGCAAACGAACAGGTGGGTCACCTGCTGTTAAGTGAACACCACCGTCCATGGACACTAACAACACCAGAGGAGTCGCAAGTGCCTTGCCATCTTTTGGAGGGAAGGTTTAGGGGAGGGAAAGGGAGAGGAGAGAGGAGAGGGGAGGGGAGGTGGGTCTCCGGCGCTCTCACTGACCGAACGAAACGCAACAATGCAAGCACTGTTACTTCACGTCGGTTTTCTATGAGAGGGTGGTACTACCCCGGACGAGCCGACCCATTCATACTGAAACCAATAATAGTTTCAGCGTGGCTCTACCACCATAAAAAACATACAGTCACAACTTTCAAACACAATTAGATAAATGATTAAATGCGACACAGGCTTGGCGAGCGATGGCCTCCTTCTGCGAGGAGGTCGTTTCGCAGAAGGAGGAGGCGGAGAGGGCCCGCGAGGCAGACCCGCTGAGTGGCCGTCTCCGCCAAAGAAGGACAGGCAGGAGGAGAAGGCGCTTCGCCCAACTCCTCCTGCCACCATAGCCGGACCTGAGGGGATGGGCCGGGGGGCCCATCTCCTCATTGCACAGGTCCGTCGGACGAGGGGGGCAGCCGGTGTGTACCCGGTCTGTCCCTCTATAGGTAGGAACCCGGCGGTCACCTTCCGCCGGGCGGACCGTGGGGGCGGCTCTACAAGGTTGATTAGCTTGTACGATCCCTTGCCGCCCCCACAAAACGGTCTGTCGGTACACCGTGGGGTTTTAGTCCGTGCGACTCGGACATAACCCACCCTCTCCCCCGGGAGGGTGGCGTATCCATAAGGGATTTCCCCACGTTAAAAAAAAAAAAAAAAAAGGATCTTGGTCTTTTGTTTGGCGATTGTGCTATATTTCACTAGTCCATAATAAAATCATTGTAAAATTCTAAAATGACATCCTATGATGTATATTTATGCCATGTTCAGTAATCGTCTTGTATTCAATGAAAGTGTTTGTTTCAGGTGACCATAGAAAAGTTTGTGACTTTACCGATGAAGTTTGTGTTACAAACGCAGAAAAAACCGTGATTAAGACAATTATAGCGGGTAATGAATTATGGGAATTGGAAAGCTCAGATCCACTCCACGTAGAGAAAATTAATATAAACCTATTTCATAATATGGACTACATATTCACAGACGTATATTTGCACGGTATGACAGACTGTGACGTCCGTACAATGAGGTAAGTTCTATTAATATATAAGATATTTTTCAAGGACCAGATAGATATTGTCATATAAGTATAACTGCCATCAACATCGCCTGTGGTTATATAATTAACGTTGTATTTTCATGTAAGTATTAATGTTTTAAATGAAAAGCAGTTCATTCCGGTGTGATGTTACGCCATTCGGAATTCTCTTACGCGGGAATTCTCTTTTATATTCAGTTTTAACTCAATGTTAACCCGGTGGCAAATATTATGTATTTATTATGCAGACATTACCTGAACAAGCTTCCGCCAGAACACTTTAATAAGGATTCTAATTTTGGTCGTTTAAATTAAGTCACTTCATTAGCTACATGAACTATTTATTAGCTAGCATATAGCTATTGAAGTTATACTTCATTTGGCGCGTTAGGGAAAAACGATGAGAGTAAATTTTTACGATGCGCGCGCACACAGTCACGAAAAACCGACACCCTGAAGTTAGCTATAGTCAACTTTTTCCATTATTAGTGTCGTTTTTCTACAAACGTAGAATAAGGCGAAAGATAAAAATTTTATCTTGTTACGCCAAAGAAGTATAACTTCTAACGTGTGTACATAAGTACACACTCACACACACGTTTTTTTATCTATTCTTGTGTTCTAATCTAATATTATTAAGCTTAAGTTTATTTCAGATTCAATAAAGATTTCTCATGGTATTTTTACATAATTTTCCCACGACTGGTTTTAAAAGCAGATTATATTGAAAAAGGATCGATTGATTCAATTCCAACTGAGAGTCAAGGAAAAATCATTATTACTTATGGTAAGTTAAATATGTACCGTGTTATTACAAAAAAGTTTTTTTTTTTTTCTCGAACTGACTACGCTATTGACCCGGCAGGGTCTTCACAGCTTCACCGGACTACTACAAAAAAGTTAAATACGTATTAAATACTTGGTTTAAAAAAGTTTCCAAATAAATGCACCGCGCTCGCCCGAGGCAAGTTCGCGTTATCCTTTTTCAAAGTCTAACCTAACGTAACTAAAGCGAGACAAAAGAGCAAGATGGGGAACATTCAGTGCACGCGGTGCATTTAATATGACACCTTTTTAAAGCCAGGGTTCAATACGTATTTAACTTTTTTGTAAAAACAACGATATAGTTTATTTTAGAAAATGATGTGTAAGTATAAGTTTTCGTATAAAGCAAAGATATCAAACTCCGTACTAAAATTTCCTGTTAAATTCCACGAGTGCTTATTTTAAAATGAGCTAAATCTAATTTTATCCGTTCCTAATATTTAGGTAAAAGATTTTCAAATGTTGTACATGCCCTAATATAATGATTTTTTTTATGTCAAAAGGCGGCAAACGAACAGGTGGGTCACCTGATGTTAAGTGATCACCACCGTCCATAGACACTAACAACACCAGGGGAGTCGCAAGTGCGTTGCCAGCCTGTGTATGGGGGAGGGGGAGGGAAAGAGGGAAAGGAGAAAGGGGGAGGAAAAGGAGGTGGGCCTCCGGCGCTCTCACTGACCGAACGAAACGCAACAATGCAAGCATAGTTACTTCACGTCGGTGTTCTGTGAGAGGGTGGTACTACCCCGGACGAAACTAGTAATAGCTTCAGCGTGGCTCTATAATGCGATACGCATATGTATACAAACGAACAGACAGAAGGACTATAATTCCAATAACCATTACCCTAGAGTATTTTTTCTTAAATATATTGAATGTTCAGATTTCGTTTCTGTCCTCATTTATTACATTTATCACCTGTCTATAATTAAAAAACTACTGAACGGTTTTCATGCGGTTTTCACCAGTACGTAAAGTGTTTCATGAGGAAGGTTTTTTTTTATTATCAGGGAGGATTAAGGTCCACCGCACCCGCTAGTTATGAATAAATATAGACTACTCTAATTTCAAAAAATATCTTGCACTTTTAATGTAGTGAAATTGATGTTGACCTATTTGGCGCGATGATCGTTTAGATACTGATAAACTATTTTCATTTACGTATATTTATATAAGTTTACGTAACAACACAGAATATTTAAACGCACGTTACTATTATTATGATTTGCTAGTAGATTTTATTTTATTTAACATACACCCTTTAAACGTTGGTGAAATGAGATTTGCAAAGAAACTATAATTCATGAAGTCAAAACATTTCATCTGTATAAAAGAAACGATAGAGTTATGACATTGTGCGTGCGCCACATAAAAATTACTAGTTAATTAAAGATCACGAAACATATACAATTGTATATAATGAGAGCATAATTTCTGTGTGACTATGTTTACTATTATTTAATGAATTTACAAATTACAGATACTTACCATATCGCTACGAAGGGTCAAGTCGAAACTATAACAGGCTCAGATGGAAAACCGCATATAAACATCACACAATATAAAATTGACGAACTTGATGTAAAGAATGGCGTTCATTTTGAATTCATAAACGTACGTAGTGACGACTTAGAAAAATGTAAGTATATCATATTATATATAAGTATATTGCATAAAATTCGATTTATTATTTTATTATTATTTGCCGTAATGAGGAAAATGTAAATTACGAAACACGCTTATTATTTAACAAGCACGTATAATTTGTAATTATACGAAAAACTAATTGTAATAAAATATCATATAATATACATTTTTATTACATTTCAGCTGAAAAAGCACATAAATATCTCAATGACAACTGGAAAAAAGTGAACGACCATATTCAGTACCAGATCCTACAGTTATTATGGGACCTATTTTTCAGAAATATAAATCAATATCTTTTTGCGGTATCGAAATACGAAATATTTGTACTAAACCAATAAAGAACGATTGCATTGTATACAGTACAAGCTTCAAATACAAATGACATGCACTTTTTCAATAAAATAATAAAATTTAATTTCCCTGATCGTAATCAATCTTTTATTTATAATATATCTAAAACATAATATATCAAATAGAAATATCTAAAACAAGAATTGATGAAGTTTTTTAAATTGAATATTCATAAATTAAATTATTCAACCAAAGAAATAATGATGCTTAGCGTAACAATCTAGAAACGTGATAAAAGTAATAATGTCTTTGATGAAGCTTCAGTTAAATTACAAAATAATGCCATATAATAAATGTGATTAAACTGGAAACCTTTCGGTCTTAATTATCATATCTGTGAGATAAAGATAAGCATAATGTGCATAAAAGCCGTTTGTAAGTGCAGATGTTAAAACAAATTCTCTTATATACATTAGGGTAGCTTATTTCAGCAATTTTTTTTTTGTTGCTCATGTTAAATATTATCTTACATTTTCCGGTATAAAATGGCTGTAAATTCATGAAATATTGGTCGGATAACTTTTTTTATGAGTCAATTCTTTTTTCTTCCTACTTTTGGCGGTTTGCTCGAAAAATTTAGAGAAAATATACTTTTTTCAAAAACTGTATTTTGACTACTCCTACTGGTGAACCAGTGCGAGTTACACAAAAAAACACAAATACTATTTGAAGAGCGTGAAATTCCCCACAAGTTCCATCAAACCGATTTGCAATATTGTAAAAGCCGGGTAAGCATTAGAAATTTGAAAAAAAAAAAAGATTTTTTACATGCATTTTGAATGGTAAAACTTTAAATTTAAATTGTAAGTACTTAAAATTAATATTAAGCGCTCAAACTTGGTGTGATTTTTTTGTTCTATATGTGGATTAATATTTTGCATGAGCAACCAAAAAAAAATGTTTGCGGAAATGAACTACCCTAATATACATATATACCCAATATCTATTATCTATACATATAACTAGCGAGCCGGGCGGACGTTGTTCTACCTTGAAAAAAAAAACAACCGCTGCGCCACCTACCGGGTCAATTTTTAATCTAAACCATTCTCGGATCCACTGGAACACGCACACAAAATTTCATCAAAATCGGTCCCTCCCGTTTAGGAGTTCAGTGACATACACACGTACAGAAGAAATTTATATATAAAGATAAGAATGTAAATCTAACGCGACTGTACTTTTCCAATTTTCGAGAAAGAAATTGTTGCATGTGTCGTAGGAATAAGTGATAGAATAAATACATTTCAATCATTTTTAGAAATGTCTGCCGGTTTATATGACCACGCATCACTGCTATACTGGTTCATATTAAACTCTCAAGAAAATCGTAAAGCATACTAAGTAACTTAGTCTTTGTTTCATTAAAATCGGCTTACTCTACCAAAAGTTATTGTAGTTTTAATCACAACGCGGCATAAGCACGAGAGAAAAGTAGAAAGGCAATGGCTTGATAAGATGACTTTATTAATCACTGTTTTTACATATGCTTCCATGCAGACGAAGTCGCGGGTACAGCTAGTCTATTATAAAACTGTAACAAGGCCACAGATCACGCCGCCGTGGTCTGGGGGTAAATTTCGCTCCCGCACACCAGACTAGGCCCCCCTCGGCAGCAGCTCAAGCCTAGGTCCGTTCCCTCGGCGTGGAGCCCTTAAGTACGCTGCTCGCACGATACAGTGATACAAAATCTTACATCACTGCGACAACATTACACATATCACCTCCACACACGTGCACGCATACACGCTTACACATGCAGGTGGAAGGGTTTTATTTTTTCCCCTTATCAAACTGAAATAGTTTAGAATATTATCCGATACGAAATATATATAAGGGTTGTTGAGGTATGTATGCTTGGTACACATATATGTTTCAACAACTCATATATGTATGAATAGTTAGCTTAGCTTAGGTTAGCTTACATAGGTCGCGAATTGCATGTATCAGGCAACAGCCAAAGCCGAGGTGTGCCGCGCACCCTTGAGCTAGTTGTCAAAATAAAATCGGCTGAGTGCCTTAAGCGCTCGCCTTAGTAGTCCGGTGAAGCTGTTAAGACCTTGCTTGGTCTATAGCGTAGTCAGTTCGAGAAAAAAATATGTAACAAGGCCAAATCTGTACAAAGATTTTTTTTTTAATTATAATCGGTGTAGACTTTGTTATCGAAATAGAAGCCAAAAATAATCCTTTTACAATTTTTGTCTGTCTGTCCCTGTGAACACTTATCACTCTGAAAATACTGAACCAATTTTGACGAAACTTGACACAAATTTGCAGTTATTGAAATTCTTAGTGGATTTTAGTAACTTTACTTTGTTTTATATACAGCTGAGAAATTAGAAAAAAATTAAGCTACATTTCATTACCCTATGATTCATAAAAAATAACAAATCACATAAAGAACGACCGTTGGGATCCGAACCCACGTCTCCGTCGGTGCACATAATGCCCATGTACAGTAAACTATGATTGCGCAACGGCGACATGACGTTTCTATGCGTAATTATCAATCAGTTCAATTAGAAGTACCAGTGGGCGCCCAGTGGTCAACATTCGACCATAGTTCATTGGATTTTTAAAGTTAGAACTTTATTGGTGTTCTTTTATCAATGGCATCGACTTAAAATTTATAATTAGGTAGTTCAAATATCAATATTTTTTATTTAATTCGGTTAATTTAATAATTAAGTTATTTTTCGCTTTTTAGTGCCTTAGTAGTTTTTCACATCGAAGGCGGTTTTTTTTTTTTTTTTTAGTGTTCATAAATATATCTGGTTTCTAATGGGTATAATAAATCGGTTTCAATTTCACGAAAATATGTAGAGACAAAGTGGGTGAAAATAAAAAGAATCATTAAAATCGGTTCATAATTTGCGGAGATATCGATTAACATACATAAAAAAAATACATACAACCGAACGTAGTAACCTCCTTTACAACCTTTTTTGAAGTCCGTTATTGACGGATGTCGAAATGTCTTTTTTATTTACATGTGTGTATAAGTTGTGTAAAATTCGAGCAGTAGTGTGAGTAATGTATATTTTAATTAATTTAATATACTTTGAATGCATGTTGCATAGCACATTGCATTGCACGTTCATCCGTTCGCCCAATTCCGTTAATAAGTGATACAAAGTTTAGGCTTCACGTATTAATATATATGATGATAAAATGGAAAATTTACAATAATTGAACACGAGAAATGTAATTGAAATCAGCAAAAAATATTCTATAACATGGCTTGCGGTTGCGGTTGAACGGATTGAAATATAAGAAAGATACGCATCACCATATATCTAAGTTTAATATCTCAGCCAAAAAGGTGTTTTATATGTCAAAAGTTAAAAAAACTTGACAAGATTAAATTTGGGTGCAGATTTCACGTATATTTTAAAAATTCTTATAAAACAAACTACTAAATCAGAATGTAAATTTAATGTAGATAAAGTTTAGTTTTACAGTATATACATTGATAAAGTTAGTCAGAAGATAATGCGAAATAAAAACTATACGTCAGTAAAATTATTACGTTGTCGCTGTCGCTGGCTCTAAGCAAATAGTAAACGGGCGCGGGGATGAGTGGCACAGGAGCATCCCAAGAGGTACTAGGAAGACATTTATCGGCAATATATGTTAGTTTTTATCCTATTTGGACCCGGTAGGTGATGCTGCGAACGGGTTCTATGCTTATTTTAAAAAAGATTTCTCACGTACCATCTGGGTATATGTTTGAGTGAGTCCATAGATAGTTTAGATTTACAAATAGAAACAGTAAGTGTCGTTGCAATCTAGTTTTAAGTATTTTAAATTTTTATGCGTTTAAAAATATAATTAAAACCGATGTTAACCGTTTCGGTGCAGACGAAGTTGCTTTTTGTAATCGCTGCAGCTGTTTTAGTGAATTTTATATGTCCTACAAGTCCATCAATATTTTTCCTCCTTACCTCCCTTTCTTCACCATGTTAAAAGTGAACTAATTTTCCATAAACAATGTTTGCTAAATCATCAAACATACGCAATTTGTTTTTATTATCGTATAGAAAACAAACTCTACGAATACTCCTGGTTAATCCATCAATTCTTAGTTAATAAATCTAAGTTAATATAAATCTTAGTTATTCCACCAGTATAAGTAAGAAAAAAGAGTGGTTCTAATTTTTATTTTAGCTTATTAATATTTTAGGCCACAACGTTAATTCATGACAAGTAACATGACGGAGAAACGCAAAATACCTGTAAAGGATTAAAGAAACAGACATTTAAAAAAATGTCGAGGCACTCAGAAAGACTACCGATAGAAGTGAAAACTCAAAAAATGTGCTTTTTATTTTTAAATCACGTATAGTCTGAATTATTCAAATTTAATAATTTGTAATTTCTATTATTAATATTAGTATGGCTTACACGCTTATTGAAACGCCGAGCAATAATAATATACATTTTCATACGTTTTATAAATTAATCAACCCTATGATGGGCTGTACAAGCTTAAAAAAAAACTTATAAACAGGCCGCTATACTACGCGTCGCTAGTATCGTGCAAGCGCCATACGTTACTAATATGTCTAAGTCATCGGTGACGAAAATCCATGAGATATTTCCTACCAAATTGGATCTTGTTAATTGCATGACGCGTTTAAAGAAATCTTCACAATATGTAGTAATGATGTACACGTTACGTGTTATTTTTTAATTATTGTAACACGACAATGTATAATTTAATGACAATTTAATGGTGGTAGAGCCACGCTGAAAAACTATTATTGGTTTCAGTATGAATGGGTCGGCTCGCCCGGGGTAGTACCACCCTCTCATAGAAAACCGACGTGAAGTAACAGTGTTTGCATTGTTGCGTTTCGTTCGGTCAGTGAGAGCGCCGGAGACCCATCTCCCCTCCCCTCTCCTCTCTCCTCTCCCTTTCCCTCCCCTAACCCTTCCCTCCGAAAAATGGCAACGCACTTGCGACTCCTCTGGGGTTGTTAGTGTCCATGGATGGTGGTGATCACTTAATAGCAGGTGACCCACCTGTTCGTTTGCCACCTATGACATAAAATAAAAGACAATGTGACTGCACTTTGCCTGATCGTAACAGTACAGTCCAGAAACAACGGAGACCACCGAGTGACACTTTATCCATCACTGGTCGCCGCTGTTATGCCGGCCTGCGAATAGCTGGATATGCACAGGCCGATCTCGAAACGCGACCCGCGGAAGCGAATCACTATGACGGGCTTTTTCGCCATATACATGGTGGTTGCGACCCAGTCAGGCTGTAAAACCCTACCACCCCGCGGTAGATGTCGTACGCATATACCACCGACTTAAAGAAATGTAAGTATATCATGCTTTATAGCATGAAATGCAATTTACGTAATAAGCGTAATTCTAGTGGTCGCCCAGTGGTCAACGTTCGACCATAGTGTATATTCAACATATTTATATTCAACACATGACTGACGTTGCATGTCTTACATGCCCTTTGAAATCAACTGGTCAAATTGTAGGTTAATTTTATAATAATGTAATATGTAAATTCATAATATAGATTAATAATTAATCGATAAATAATTTATCTTTAGTATATTTTTGGAACCATTGAAATAAATATTATTCTTTTTGGTCTTATTGAATGTTAAAATTTTGAGGTCACAGGACTGCTTTCACTTCACTTTGCTTTATGTTGTCATAAGAGCTGTTGTCATAAAGCAATAGTATCAAAATCAATCTCAATATTTTAATGTTTTGTTTTTTTTTTTTTATGTTAAACTCACTACAAATGATGATTCAATAAAAAAATGAGCAAAAAAATAGTTTGTCAAATTAAAATAAGAAAATTTATTTGCTCATGAAAGTAATCCATGACTTAGATCGTCGCAGTTACAATGATGCAGTTCAACCTGATGTAGCAATTATATTTAGTACAGTTGATGGTGAATTTTGAACAAAAAGGAATGTATTTTCAAAAGTTAATGGTGGTATTAAACGCATCTTTGTTCTGGATTTATCATTTGTTTCTATTGTGTAACCATTACTATTCCAAAGGATGATATTAGGCATATCACTATTCCTCATAATGTACAGATTACATATAATTCAATATCACCCAGAAATATCACCCACCCTTGGTGTCATGTAAAATTAATTGAAAATTGTGTCATGAGTTTTTCTTCAAGAATTTCTTTATTTTCGTAAAGTTACGTTTACTTAGAATTTGAGACCCTTACCACCTTATGTAACCGCCTGTTTTTTGTTTCAAATTTATTTAATTAATGTCAATTTTCATTCATACATAGATTTTTTAAATGTTTATATAATAAAAAAAAAGTAGCAAATAACTAAGTAGCCATAATGAAAATCTTTGATGTTAGAAATATATATTCCCTTTGACAAAATAACCCTAATAAAGTACAAACTTGAAAAAATCATGGTCAAACTATGGTCGAATGTCGACCACTGGCCACCCACTAGTAAACTATAACTATGCTAAATTTCAAGTTCATCCGTTTGAGCAATTCGCTTAAAAAGGGGTACAAAGTTTCGGTTTTACGTATTAATATATAAAATATGCCACATGCTATTTGCTTGAAACGCATGTATAATCATTACATATTATAAAACGAAGTCCTCTGGCACGTTTGTCTGTCTGTCTGTTAGGGATAAACTCAAAAACTACTCAACATATTTTCATGTGGTTTTAGATAGATAGAGTGATTCATGAGGAAGGTTTAGGTATATCATTTGTCAAGGTTTTTTTATTATTAGGCCGGAACAACGTCCGCCGGGTCTACTAGTTCGTATATAATTTAATACGTTAAATTTTTGTAATAAAATATCATAAATTAACATATATTTTTATTACATTTCAGCTGAAAAAGCCCATAAATATTTCAACGACAATTGGAAAATAGTGAACGACGATATTCAGTACCAGATCTTACAGCCACTGATGGACCTATTTTTCAGAAATATAAATCAATATCTTGTTGCTGTACCAAAAAACGAAATATTTTACAAGAACCCATAGAAAAAAAATTGTATTGTATTGTATACAATAACAGCTTAAAGTACAAATAATATGTTCTTACTCAATAAAATAATAAAATGCCGGTTGCCTTATCGTAACTAATCTTTTATTTATCTTGTTATTAGAATAGATATGATCACCCATTTTTACAGCGGGCAAGCCACAAAGGTTCAATTATCAGTGCAATACGTGTAAGAGATATGGATAACAAGAACTGATGAAATTTTTTAAGTTGAACATTCACAAGTTAAATTATTCAGCCAAGGATACAATGAGGCTTAGCGTAACTTTTTTCTCTATCTGACTATGCTATTGACCTGGCATGGTCTTTACAGCTTCACCGGACTAACGCTTAGTGTACTTTCCAGAGTGGACGCTATAATCGAGTGTTCGTCCAGCGCCCAAGAACGACGCTAGCGAGCCACTCAGGACACTCTCGTATTAATGCATATGTTTGAAACGAACGCCGGACGCGACGCCACGCTTGACGCTCGATTGTAGCGTCCTTTTTTTTTCAAACTGACTACGCTATTGACCAAGCAAGGTCTTAACAGCTTCATCGGACTACAAGATTTATAGCGTCCACTCTGGTCGTACACTTAGCGTAACAATGTAAGAATGAGACAAAAGTAGTAATATCATTGATGAAGCTCGAGTTTAATAACAAAATATTACAAAATAATAATGTGCTGAAAGAGTAAGTAATACTCCCGTAGATGTGAAATAAAGAAGCCTAATATAAAAAGCCTTCACTAAGAGCGAATGCTAAAATAAATTCTCTCATAATAGCTATTCCCAATATCTTTAAATAGTATAAAATGAAGTCGCTTCCGCTGTCTGTTCCCTTAGATCTTTTAAACTATTCAACGGATTTTAATACAGGTTTCAGTAATAGATACAGCCATTCAATAGGAAGGTTTATATGTATAATATATACATATCTACAGATACATAGTACAGAAAAGCCGAAAAATTCAAACAATTGTAATGTGATGTCGTAACAAGCATATTTTTGTGTGCTTAAATCGAAAACGCTGGCTAAACCTTACAAGATAGATGAAATTAATGTACTACAGAATTATATACCTTAAAAAGATCGATAAAAAAGTCCGCGATGGTATATATATATTTTATGGATAACCAACAGTAACCATTTTTATCTTTTTACAAAAATAATTATGTGTTATTTACCAAGTAATTTTATACAATACAGTATTATTCCTTATCCAATTAAATAGATTACATACGTTGCAGATCATGTAGATCAAAAATATCTATACAGTATTTCATTAAAATGGATATCTATATTGCACCTGTGCGAAGCTGAGTTTGGTCGCTAGTGTCTGACAAACGTATATT
This sequence comes from Antheraea pernyi, assembly GCA_015888305.1. Taxonomy (NCBI): domain Eukaryota; kingdom Metazoa; phylum Arthropoda; class Insecta; order Lepidoptera; family Saturniidae; genus Antheraea; species Antheraea pernyi. The sequence continues at coordinate 47,322 of MU159536.1, read as the reverse complement.
ATCTTCGCGCCGCGTTTCTGTTCGATTATTATAAGTAGGTACTTTTATAATTACTTTTTTAAATAAAACTTCTCTAGGCACGACTAGGAGGTAACTAGACGACAATGCAAAGGAAGTCCCTTACGGCAATATGACGTCACGTTTCTGTACCATCCGGTTTTTAAAACCGTCCGGTTTTTACATTTAAAAAATCATACAATTTATACATGAATTATGTATAAATGGGCGCGCGACCGTGCTTATATCTGGTTTCAATGTAAGAAAGTAACAAATTAAATCAAAGCTTCATTAAATGTAGTGCCATCTATCAGCTACTCTTATAACCCCAAAGAAGTTTTACTACAATCGCGTATGACGGTTACATGCACTCAAACATTATTTTTATAGGTGTTATTTATTTAATGGTTTTATTGTTATTCAAAGGGATAGTTGACGAACTTTTTCTAATTGGTTCAACTATTTTACTGAATTCTTTATATCCCACATGTCACATTTTTTACATCCACATTTTTTCTAATGTTTTGGCCAATCTTTGATAACTTTAGAACGAAACACTGACCTCATAAGTGAAGCTTAAATTCTCATTTTTCTATTCAACAAAACAATACAATTCGCTTTCAAATATTATTACACGTTTAAGAAATCATTGAGTACCTATACCATAAACTTAGAAATTTGTAAATGATAACTATTTAATTGTCTTATTAAGAAATTATAGTCTTCAGAGTCATCCAATCATATACTGCGCAGCAAATTATATTTCATACTGATAATAATACTACCAATATGAAGCATACATAATCACATTATGTTAATTATTTATTATGGTTATAATTAAACTTAGAAATTTTTAAAACAATAACTTTGTTAACAGTTTGCACATATAAAACAGAGCAACTATTATCCAGCATAAAGAATCTAATTATGTTGATATATATTCATATAGATTGCACCTTTAAAATGTTTTTGTTTTTAATTGGATTAATCCAGTATTGTATGCTGTACATTAGTTAAATTTTTGTGCTAAATAATATTCGGTTGAGTGCCTTCTGCACTCGGCACCCAACCATGTATCCATAAAGATTAAAAACGTTAATTGTTTTTGAAAAAAAAAGTGAAAATAGTACCTAGACTTAGCTAGACTAGTAATTAAATAAAATTGAATTAGTATTCTCAACAGATTGTAGATAACACATGAGGATGTATGTCAATATATATTTTTTAATTCCTTTTTTTTTAAGTAGTATGCAAGACACAATAATAGACACAGAATAGTCCATAACGTAGAAGCCAATATACATAAAAAATTTCGTTATTTTGCCTGCAGTTATGACGTCAATAGTATAAGATATATACTGACTATAATGCGACTGATTTCAGTAACTCAATATGTTTTTTTAAATTTCTATGATGACATTTATCCAGTTGGACTTATTGCACTGCTATTACAATACCGCCGTAACTCTATAATTGCGTCAATTGAGACCTTCTTTAATCTTAATAGAAAAAGTGATAACCTACACCTCAGTAAAACAGTTATATAAATATCTGTAAACTGAAGCTAGAAATAGCTTTTTAATAAACTTTTACTGAACTACTAATGACTTCTATCCCCCACCAATATTGCATTATTTTTAGTTTCAAGAAAGACTCATCGGGTGAAGACGTATCACTATATCATGTAGATTATACATTATAAATCAAAGTATTTTTATTAATCTAATTTAAAAAAAAAATGCATAGTTTCAAAGAACTTTCAGTAGGTAGCGAGAATCAGTTTATAATGGATTATGAAAAAAAATTATTTTTTTAGTTACGACAGTACGGTAATAGCAGTGCGATACTTGTTATATTTAAATACAGACCATGTCCAAAAATACTAAACAGCAGAAAAGTGATTTTTGTTAATATTCAATAAAAACTACTTAATACAGCGAAAACAATGGGATGTTAACATGCATTTATGAGATAAGATTATATTTTCTTTATAATGTTGTTCCTAAATTATAGTTATTTTTTATTATGTATACTAAGTTTATTTGAATTCGCTTTTATTCAATTGACATAGTGGATTAAAATCAAATGAAACCAAGTCCAGTGGATCTGGTTTGGTTATGCTGAAATTGACATAAGGACTTAGTGCATTACGTTTAATCACACACAAAATGGGATGTACTTAGACAATATAAAACAGAACTATGTAACTTTATAAAACTTTGAAGTTTTAATAAATAACCATAGTGTTTACATTTTAATAAAACAAATATTTGAATTAATTACATAATTAATTATACATATTATTATTAATTATACATATAATTACGAACATATACGCTAACATAATGGAACGCGATTATCACTTGAATACGGTATCAGGTCATAATGACCTAATTTACTAATGATGATCGTTTTCTATTAAGACAACTTCATAACTATTATTACCCAGAATCTATAAATTGTATTGTATAAATTGTATCTCATCATCATCATTACCCTTATCCCACTTAAGTAGGGTCGGCACAACATGTTTTCTTTTTCCACTCTCTCCTGTCAAATGTCATTTCAGTATTCACACCTTTTACGCACATATCATTTTTCACGCAGTCCATCCATACCTTTTTCGATCTTCCTCTACTCGTATATCCGTCCACAAACATACTCAACACTTTTCTAGTTACATGTTCTTCATCTCTCCTCATGACATGCCCATACCATGCTAACCTATTACTCCTCAACTTATCTGTCACTTACAATATAGTATATATATTATATATATTCCATCTATTGACAAATATATAGGTAGCGCAATCAGCTTTTCTCTTTAAGCTATTATCACGATAATTTAGTAAAAGTAATGAATATATAATTAAAAAAATTGTATAATGTATTATTATTGATATTGTATATCTTACTTCTTACTTACTTATCTTGCAGTCGGGGGAAAACAGAAAAGAGACGGCAGGATCTTGTGATTGAACTCGACCGGTCCTTGCATCTCATATCAACATGGGGAGCAAGCAATTTGGTCGAGTTTAATGCTAACAAAACACAGGTGTGCGCGTTTACCTGCAAAACATCTCCATTTACTCCTCTTCCTGCTCTCCAGAACGTCTCGCTCGCAATGCGAGACAGCCTCAATATCTTAGGTATAGATATTCGCAGCGACCTCAATCTCAGGGATTACATCGGGAGCGTCATCTCCACTGCATCTCGGAGACTCGGAATCCTGAACAGGGTGCGACGGTTTTTCACGCCAGATCAGCTATACCTCCTTTATAAGGCACAAGTTCGGCCTTGCTTGGAGTATTGTTCGCACCTCTGGGACGGTTACGCCAAATACCTACTAGATACCTTGGACAGGTTGCAGAGACGGGCTGTCCGCATTGTTAATAATTCAGACATTATACAATTTATAGAGCCGCTTCAGTTGCGCAGAGACATTGCCTCACTGAGCGTGTTCTACCGTCTGTATCATGGCGAGTGTTCATACCCGAACCACGCGTGCTGGGCTCCGGAGCCATAGTTTTACGGTAAATCCTATCTGGGCACGAACTAAAAAGTTCGCAACTTCTTATCTCTGCCGTATCGTGAAGCTGTGGAACAATCTCCCGGCCAGTGTGTTCCCTCATTCTTATAATATGGGGTCCTTCAAGCGTAACGTGAAGAGACATTTATGCAAGCCGGCATGACAGCGGCGACCGGTGAGGCATAGTGTGTCTCTCGGTGGTCGCTATTGTTTTTAGATTATACTGTGCTCACCATCAGGCACAGTAAAGTCACTATGCCGTGTTACGATAAAAAAAAAATACACATAGTACAAATAGTAAAAAAAGGACTTAAATATGTTTAAAAAAGCACAAAGACCATTATAAACATTATAAGTATTATATATATGATTTAATAACTACTACATAAGTGTTCTGTTCAACAATAAATATGGCCCTGGAGAGAGGGCGGTGTGACCTAACCTATAAACTTGAAATTTATTGCATATACCTACAGTTTTTCCTGTAATTACCTCACGTTTTTGTTTGGATTTTGAAATTAGCCTTTTCCTAGACTTTTTTGCAGGTAATGTTATATAACTTCCATTATTTTTATTTTGATAATAACGTAATAAACGTAATTTACGAGTGAGGCACTCACAGTTAAAAATTTGGCGATTGACTACCATATTAGAACGACACGGTGATGCGATTGTTCAAAATGGATTTGGATTATTCTGTTATCACGAAGTACACGGACTTGATTAATGTCCAAATAGAAATATTTTACACACGTTGATTTCGACAAATCCATCGACTTGACTCTGTTCCAATAAAATACGTGAGGGTTAAAATTTAAATATCATCAAAAATAATTATTAATAATATGAATTATTAAAATAGGACTTAGTTTATATTGAAATATAGCGACTCATATATTCCACCAGCTAAACTTTTAAGCTTAACTTTTAAATACTTAAAATAAAACATTATTTCAGACATCTATAAGATTTCTAAGTTCACCGATGAAGTATGTGTAACAAATGCAGATAAATACTTATTACTGTCGGTAATGATTTATGGGGACTCAAAATTTTAAGTTTAGCGATGACGGCTTAGTTCATAGCATGTTGCAACTGAATTAGAGGTCCCTGTGAATGAAAGCGTGATGAAACTATATTATGGTAGGATTTTAAGTCCGCCTGGCTAGCAACCACCCTCGAGTTGAAAATCTATCGCCAAGCACCTGTTGATATGTTCCGGAAGCTCCACTTGAGAGCTACATATCTCTAAATTTGGCATGTTTACCATCTTAAAGCGCGTCACCATTTAATAACAGAGGAGATTATCGTCAAACCTGTAAAGTGTGTCCAGAATACAATAACTGTTAATTCGTTGCAAGATATAAGCCACATTTTCACACGTGTGCATTTATGTGCACAGTAAGATCTTTTTTTCTACTATACCATGAAATGTATAATTGATCCATTAGATTTATTTTTGTATGTAGGACAGACAAAATATTTAGTGAATATTTGTTGCAGTACTATGGCGATCTTGTTTGTAATGTTTAACATTTTATTTATTTTATGTAACAAATGTATTTGCAACAACAATTTTTCGATAACTGTGGTGGCCTTAGACTTGTTGCAATGAAGGTATTTTCTCTCTTTCAAATATTAATATTATATTTCTATCAGATTATGATTTTGTATATTTTATTTATATCACTTTCAGAATATACGTCCACTTTGTAATAAAATAGACTGAGCTTTGCTTTTAGACTTATAGCACTAACGATTATTTTGTTATTTCTATTGTATACAATTTTTCGGTTCATTAGCATTTGACAATTTAGATAAAATAATGGTAATTAGGACAGTGGTAATTTTTTGGCTAATGAAATTTACTATTATCCTCCCTATTTATTTCATATAAACTTATTGTAAAAAAATATGCTAAAACCTAGCTAAAGGATATATATATACCTCTGATAAATACGCGATCCATATTAGTTCAGTTGAACTCAAGTAAATTATAAGTAACAGCCAACAGAGAAAACATTTGCTTTTCTAATATGTAAGAATAAGAGTTTATATCAAAAACATGACAAACTTATTAGTCACATGAGATTTTGAAAATTATGAAATTCATTATGCATTTCAATAATTAAATTATACTTTTAAAATAGTGATAATGGTATATTTTATACTTATTACTCTATCAAGTAATTTTCAAGACTAATTCGGTAAATAATTATGTGTAAAAAACATTAGTAGGTTGAAATATATGGTAATATAAAAACTATATATATTGTATACTATTGTCATAGAGATATGTGTATTATTGTGATCATAAGCCAAACTTGAAGAATATAAACGCACAACGTATAAGGACATAAGAGTCACGGAGGGACGCGAAATTTATAAAAAAATTAAGATCAGCGTTCGCCATTTTGAGCTTTTGATCTTAATTCGGAAGCCGAGGGGTCAATACAAAAGAAATTTATACTATTATGACATGAATCTAAAGTAGGCACGATAGACATATAATATAATACGTATTTATACCTTAACTAGCCTCTGTTCGTGACTTCGTTCGCGTGGAATAGTTAATTTGGGCTAACGCTAAAACGCAGCCGAAGCTCTCAAGAGGAAAAAACAACAGATTTTGAAACATTCTTCATTGGGGCTCCGATCCTATTGATCTTAACGTGATGATATACTTAGTTTTGCCATAGATACTGAAACAAAGAAATATTTTTTTTATATATCCAAAAAATAAATAAATGCCTTCCTTGATAAATGAGCTATCTAACACTGAAAGATTTTTTCCAATCAGACCAGTGTCGCTATCACCCTCTCACAGAAACACCGACGTGAAGTAACAGTGCTTGCATTGTTGCGTTTTTTTCGGTCAGTGAGAGTGCTGGAGGCCCACTTCCTTTCTTCCTTTTCCTACCCCTCCCCCTCCCCCATACACAGGCTGGCAACGCACTTGCGACTCCCTTGGTGTTGCTAGAGTCTATGGACGGTGATGATCACTTAACATCAGGTGACCCACCTATTCGTTTGCCTCTTTTTAACATAATAATTTTAACATTTTAGTTTTTCAGATATGGTATAATTTGAAATTTTCATTAGTTTTTGATTCAAGAAGGCGTTACTTTGCGGAAATCTATCATTATACATTATAGAGGACGCTACTTTGCACTTCCGCCTGGAATTGATTGACCACCACTACGTTTAACTGCAACAAAAATAGAATCAATTTATCCAAATATATATATATATATATGTATGTATATATTAATTATATAATATAAATATAATAATTATCAATAAATTACTTAAAATATGTTGCAGATTGACGTGTAATCTGTTTTTTCATTAGTTTTTTAAATAGTGATCACCGAGGGGCTTATATAGTGTCTTAAAGTTCCAGATATGTTGCTGATGGTAAATCTCATTTAAACACTGTTACTATTTACATATTTATTGTGCACGTTACATGTTACGTAAGTGGTATGCGTGTCATACCCACAAATATTTTAGAAAGAGCATTTCTATAATTCCAAATTTTACAAATTTACACTTCTTCAATACAATTTAAAAAATCACATGCTAAGTCGCGGACATCAGCTAGTTTTATATAAGTGGTACTTAGTATATTGTAATGATTAATTAGGAAGTTATAATAAAGATATTTATATAATTAAAAAGATATTAATTATCAAAACTTGCATAAATTTATGATAAGGAACATCAATTATTTTTCGAAATTAAGTTTTATCGAGATGCTTTAAAATAAATAAAAATATTATACTAAAATAAGAAAAGAAGTAAATAAAGTTATCTTTATTATATATTTAAATTAATTAATTGAATTCATTTCAATTAATGGACTCTAAAAATTGAACAATCCGTGCAGATATCCGTCTAAAAACTACGTATATATGCAATGGTATATAATGAATTCTTATATTCGCAAGCTTAGAACTCAAGAGTTAGTACATCATTATAAGGGCGAGTTATATACATATATATTTAGATTACCAACAGCGAAATGTTGTTTACACCTTTTTTATTTTTGACTTTGTTAAGTATTTTTGCTACGGTGCTATGTAAGTAAAGTTATTTATTGTTTTTTCTTCTTTTTAATTCTTCACACAAACACTTGGCTATAAAACTATATTAATAAAAAATCGAATTCGAGCTGGATTTGGGAATTGTAAAACCATAACTCTATTGCACATTTTAAATTCATCAATTTCTTCCTATATCAGATTCAATCTTATACAGTGAACTGGGGCACGGCATATAGATATTAAAATCTTTTAGGTTTTAAATAAAATATATTGACTTGGCAAAAGAACTAAACAATCTTGTTTAATATAATATGTATTACTTGTGAGATAACTTATGTTTTCATGTGATGGCAAGACAATCTATTTTATTTAAAACATAAAAGAGGTTTAATATTGATACGGTCACTATAAGGTTCTGTTGGGTTAGCTAATTACGAATAACTTAAGACAAAAAATCATTTAATTAAGTCCCTACGACTTAATAGAGTAACTGACTTGGTATGCCATGGATCTCAAAACTTTTTACGATAGAAGAACTGATTTGTGAGATTTGCTTTGTTTTTGATGGCGTCTTAATTATACACTAAAACTAGTGAAACCAAAGTCCTACGTAAAGAACTGCAACACTTAAATCTTACACATACATAGATAATCCTAAAATTTGTGCGTAGGAGAAAATAGTACATAGCTTTGGTCATAATTTCTCTTTGTTTGTAATCAACATGAGTGAAGTACACGTATTACTATCTAAGAAATAAAATTAAGTAATGGCAGTATAGAGGAACAGACGTGTTAAAATATTCTAAAGAATATTCAATGGAAGCATGCATGTAAATGAGAACAAAAATTTGAAATATGTTGTTGGGGAATAAGATACTGGTTACACTCTAGAATATAACATACAAAGGAAATATTAAATTAATTTATTATTAAATTAGAATTCAAAGTGATATTGGGACCATACAGACAATACTTCCAAACACAATTAGATAAATAATTTAATATGACAGACTCTTGGGCTTTTATTTGGCGATTGTGATCGTCAGGCATATGTATTATAAAAATATTTAAAATTACATCCTATTGCTTTATTTATTGCCGATTTATTTATGTTCAATGAAAATGTTTAATGTATTTCAGGTGCCGATAAAGAATTTTGTGAATTTAGCGATGAAGTTTGTGTAACGAAGGCAGAAAAACCTCTGATTAAGTCAATTATAGCGGGTAGTGAACTATGGGGATTGGAAAGCTCAGATCCAGTTCACATAGAAAGAGTAAATATAAACCTCTCTCGTAATATGGGCTACATATTTACAGACGCATATTTGCACGGTATGACAAACTGTGACGTATATAAATTGAAGTAAGTTCTATTCATATATAAAATATTTTTCGGGGATCATATAGATTGGTTTCTTGTGAGCTAAATATATTCATATGTTAAAATTAATAACAGCGATCATAGTTACTTGTGGTGATATTGAACAAATGTTGTATTTTCATGTCATTAATGACATATAATTACTATAACTTTTAGAAACATCAGACATCTGTTTTATATTCACTTTTATTTTAATCTTATCCCGGTGGCAATTTCTACCTAGGTTGTAGGTAGGTAGGTACACATAAAAATTATGATGTATATAGATTTTTTTGTATTATTTTGGGTAAATTCTTCCTATGGCACAAACAAAGCAAAACGAACTCAACGATGAGTTATTGTTACTAGATCGTACAATATCTAAGCATTGCTTAAATAGGCTTCCGCTAAAACGATTTATTAAAGGTTTATATTCTTGCCGTTTCTATACAGATAGTTCATCAGCAATCTCTATGTTTGTTATAAGAGTTATATCTATACTAATATTATAAAGAGATAAAGTTTGTGAGTTTTTGAGTGTGTGAGGTTGTAGGGTTAATCTAAGGAACTACTGTTCTGCTTTGAATAATTCGTTCAGTGTTATATAGCTCATTATCGAGGAAGGTTATTATAGGCTATATATCATCACGCTAAGACTAACAGGAGCGGTGTACCAATGAAGAATGTTTCACAATCGGGGTTCTTTTTCCTATTGAGAGCTGCCGCTGCGTGTTAGCGTTAACCCAAAGTAACTCGGACAAAGTCGCGGGCAGAGGCTAGTTATTAATATTTCCACATAAAGTTTTTCACGTAAATTATACTTATGGAATAAATAGATAATCTTTGTTTCAAATTTATATGTCACACATAGAAAAACTGAATCTGCAGACTTAACACATCTCAGATATAGGAACGTAGAAAGAAAGAGTGAAAGGTCTCTTTTCTGTATTCCTATAGATTACTTTTAATGCAATATTTGAAATGAAAATTATACGATTTATTTCAGGTTCTATAATGATTTTTCGTGGTACTTTCACATGATTTGTCCACAACTGGTTTTTAAAGCAGATTATATTGAAAAAGGATTAGTTGATTCAGTTCCAATTGAAGGCAAAGGCAAAATCGTTATTACTTATGGTAAGTTAACTGAAGGTAATTTATTTAAAAAATTATGTTACAATCCATGTTTTCGTGTAAAACGAACATGTCACGTGCCGTAATTGAATTTTCTGTTAAACTTCGAATGAGGTTGAGATAACTCATATCCGTCTCATCGTATTTCACTAACAAACTTATATAAAAAGAGTATATTCTCTATGTGATTATTATTCATATTACTTAATGTATTTACAAATTACAGATACTTATCATATAGTTATAAAGGGTGAAATAGAAACCATAACAGGTTTTGACGGAAAACCGCATTTGAACATCACAAATTATAAAATTGATGAACTGGATGTAAAGGATGGTGTTACTTTTGAATTTGTAAACGTATATAGTACCGACTTAGAAAAATGTAAGTATGTTTTTTTTTGCATTAAATTCCATTGATGTTGTAAATATTTTGTTATTATTTGTCTTAATGGTGAAAACATAAATTATGAAACACGCTCATTGTTTCATACGCACTTATAATTTATAACAGGTGAAAGGTTAGACAGACACTCGCAATATTCTAGGATATGACACTTCATGGTCACATTTAACACATAAAATAATAATACAAAAACAAATACTAATAAACAACCAAGAAAACCAGTTAAAGTTTATTCTAAGACTTTCAAAAATATAGCACTATATAAATATAGCACAATATTACAAACGTGAAATAAATAAAACAGTAAACCTAAGTGCATAGCCTTACCTAATGACCGGTGTCAAAAGCTACAATGGGCGACCCGGAGTTAATAACTTTTGATAGTAAAACAGGCAATGAACCCTTTTATTTTGTTCTCGATGTGCTCACATTCCCTTTACAATGAAAATGAAATCATCCGATGGTCATTGGCACTGTGCTTTAACATAGACGTGTAAAGAACGAGAATCGAGTGCAGAGTGTCCTCCAAAAAAATAATGCTACTGCCTAAATAGTCACCTGGTATAATAAAATAATTGTAATTAAATATTATACATAATTTTTTATTACATTTCAGCTGAAAAAGCCCACAAATATTTCAATGACAACTGGAAAGAAGTGAACGATGATATTAAGTACACGATCATGCAGCCACCGATGGAACATTTTTTTAATAATGTATATAAATATCTCGTTGTGGTACCAAAATACGAAATATTTTCCAAGAACCCATAAAAAACAGTTATATATAATAACAGCATAGATTACAAATAATATGCTCTTGTTCAATAAAAGAATAAAATTTTAGTTACCTTTCCTTAACCAATCTTTTATTTATCATATTATTAGAATAGAGCTGATCAACCAATCACCCACTTGTACAACGGGCAAGCTACAGAAATTCAAATATTATCCAGTGCAATGTAATAGATATCGACAACAAGAACTGATGAAATTTTTTATGTTGAATATCTAAAAGCTTAATTGTTCAAGCAAGGGAAAAATGAGGTTTAGTGTAACACTGTAGGAATATTTTAAAAGTAATATAATATTTTATCTTTGAAGATACTTGATTACAAAACAATATCAATTATTAATGTGGTAAAAGAGTAAGCCTAAGATTGCCGTATTTATGAGATAAAAATGGCCTTATGATTTAAGCCTTATGTAAATACTCGTCACTATGTGCAGATGCTAAAACAAATTCTCTCATTTATAGTTATTCCCAATATTTCTAATAAATATTTAATGTATGCGTTCCGCCTTTTCATTCCAATTATTACAAGTATAGTCGTCGCCAAACTTTATGGCCGCTCTGAATATAGGTTTAAGTTCGGCTTTCCGTATAGTACAGTCAAGAAGTTAATACAAAACAAAGTGTAAATGTTATTATAGGAATTTAACATTAGCATTTATTAATCTTTAAGTTGTCTCGATGTTATACCTACAATATAGTTTTTAATGAATTATAATTCAAGTAAATGTTTGCCTATTAACACATTGGCTGCGGTAAGTAAAATCATAAACTTTTTTCTGTTGCGGCGGCGGGTTGAAATACGCCCCCAACGATATTTGCCGTGATGTTCTAATGGGGAGTACCTACAATTTTGACATAAAGCTGAAATATATATCAGTATCTTTCGAACTCTTACAAACACCTGAAATAATTGTTCCGCACAGGCGAGAGCGACATAGTTTTCTTTATCCACACCTGCTGAAATACCGCGGCAGGCCGATTTAGGCCTGTTCCGCAGTAAACATATTAAATGATAAAGATGTGGAAGTATAACCATCACATTGCTACTTTCAGATGAATTTGTATATAAAATGAAGATGACTCCAATTGAATCCTCTTGTAAACGCTTTGACATCTAATTTACAAAAACCTGTTTATTTAATTTTTCGGAAATATACTTACATACGAAATATAAATACATTGGATTATTTTCGAAGTATTAGAGATAATAAAAATGAACAGACAATAAAAATTAAATTATTACTGAGGTAATAAAATAACAGAAATAAATCTAAAAAGTAACAATAGCATAATAGTTGGTTGGCCCCTTATAAATAAATTTAATAGCTGCGCTCCAGATAATGAGATGTGTTTATGGTCTGGATCTCATTGATCAAGTACGAAGCATGCAGACGCCTTAGATGAAAACTTTTTGGATGTCACTGTGACAAATAAGAAGAAAAAGAATAAAATAGAAAATCTTGTCATTATTCTTCCATATTTTCACCGCAACAATAATACACCGCAATACTACGCATATACTCCGCAACGTTTTTACACCACGTTAAAAATATATATTGTAAACGCTGAGTTGAATCACCGTAACATATATTGACGCCGCCCGCTTGAGTAGTTTGGAGAGCAACTCGCAGTTCGCATATTTCGCTTGGGACGCCGCTTCTCCGTACGAGGTGCTGAGTTGCAGGTCAGTCCACGCTGTTATTTGGGGTTCTTGCTATTTTATTTATTTATAGGCAAGGCCACTACCAACCGCTCCCACGCTTCCTATTTATTTTACCGCATATCCTGGTGGGGCCTATTTACACGGTCCCACCAGCCCCTTCATTGGTCCTTCGTAAGCCGGATAATTTCCACGCACCGCATTTTTTTCGTTCCACATTTATCCGCATTGGTCGTTCGTAAGTCGGATAATTTCCGCATCACATCACCGCATTTTTTGTTCTATATTTTATCCGCATATATCTCACGCTTTGAAATTTCCACTTTCATAAATTGTTTGGTTGTCCATATTTCTAATTAGTTATTAATATAAGATTCACGTAATTCATATTGTGAATTCTTATATTTACGCTATTTTATTTGGTTATTGACAAGTCACGTTATATTTTAAAATGTCAACATCAAATGCGCAATTTTCTCTAGCGAAGTTAGAACAGAAAAAGGAATTGCTCTTTTCCCGAGTTAACCGTATATATAATTTATCGAAAAATATTACATCTTTCGATTCGCGTGCTAACGAAGATTTCTTGACCGAGTCAGAAACTATTGATGACTTGCAAAATAGATTCGAATCCATTATCGACCAAATTAATGACATAAAATTAAATTCAAAACCTGATTCTAGCGCTGACTATTCAAGTTTGGAGTCTTTTGAAGATTTATATATTCGTGTAAAACGCGTCCGCAATAAGATATTGAATAGTTGCTCTACAGTATTATCGTTGCGATCTGACTGTAACGAGTCCGCTAAATATTCAATAAAACTACCGCCTATTGAATTACCTACTTTCGATGGAAAGATGGAGAATTGGCCTGTTTTTTACGAGTCTTTTAAAGCCAACATACATTGCAATGAGCAATTGTCAGACTCACAGAGGGTACAATACCTCATTGGTAAGTTGACGCACGACGCTTTAAAAATAACTGCCGGAATATTGCCGAACGGTGATACATATAATATTATTTGGAACAACTTGGTAAAAAAATATCAGGACAAACGTGCATTAGGTATCCATTATTTAAATAATATTTTAGATATGAAGGATTGTTCTTCTACTTCGATAAGTTTAGATTTGTTCATAGAAAATTTTACGTCATCCGTATCTGCACTTAAATTACTAGACATTCCGGATTTGACAGATTTTATTTTAATTCATTTTGCATTAAGAAAAATTGATTTTCAAACCGCTCAGTCGTTCGAAATGTCAGTACGTGATATTGAAATACCGACTACTGAACAACTAATTAATTTCGTTCGAGATCAAGTTAAGATCTTGGAACGATCAAGTACGGTTCACTCGCACTTTAGCAAGAAGAGTGCAGATAATGAAGTACCCGCTAAATTACGTGAACCGCGCCCACATAATAATTATACAAACTTCCTCGCGAGTGACAATGCGCTAATCTCGGGTACCGCTGCATCTACTTTAGCTCCCTCTTCCGGTTCTGCACCCGCTCCCGTTCCAGTTACCGCTCCCGTTCACACTTCAACTTTCGTTCTTGCTCGAGCTTCGGCTCCAGCTCCCGCTCCCCCTGTGGCTGCCACGCGTTTTCTTCAGTCGTACTGTACTTTTTGCAACAATAGCAACCACGTTCATCTTTACCGCTGCATGAAGTTTAAGAATTTGCCATCGTCTAAAGAGCGATTTGATTTTATTAAATGTAAACGCGCATGTGTAAATTGTTTAAGTACATTACACACCTTCTCAAAATGTAAATCGTCGTCTGTTTGCGAGATATGCAACAAACGACATCACACCCTTTTACATTTTGATAAAGACTTTTCTAGAAATATGCATTTATTATCATGTAAAAAACATAATCGCAATATATCTTCTGTACACTGCACTCCTTTACCGCCATCCGTTGTTCCGTCAACGCACCTTGCGTCTTCTTTTACCGCATTAGCCTTAAAAGGCTTAGTTCATAAATTTTTTGAACCAGAGAAGTTACCGCACACGCACCCGCAATTTTCTAAATACGCGGCCGCATTTTGCAACACGCCAATCTTACCTAATAGCGTTCCATGCTCGCATCGTAAGATTATTAAACTTAACACTAAAGGGAATTCGTCAAAACTTATCATGGGAAACCTCCAGTGAGTTTTCTATATTCAAAACCGCTTCAAGAAACCTAATACATAACAACACGTTTCTTTAATTTAGTCTTTTTCGATTGCTCTTATTATTTTGTCCACTAAACGATTATTTTTGAAACATTAAATATGTTTTGGGTAAATTTCTCCCGACTATATAATATTTTTCCGCTAGAGCAAGAGTTTCTTTGCTCGTCGTTTTATAATATTTTTATGTTTATATATTTTTAATCTTTTGAATAGCCGCTTATTAATTCTAGCCCCTTTAACGTGGTATCATAATATGAACCACACTTAGAAGTCATCACACTCGCACACTTTTTAATGTTACCGTCACCATAATTTTTACTTGGTGCTAATTTATTAGATATGCACATCAATTTTATACAACGCAAAAAAATTATACCTTTTAGATTTTCTGCAAAAGGTAACGCTTTAATTATTTGCATACACTAAAAATATATACAAATGGGCGAATCTAGATAAACCCATAGGAGTTTAAACTGTCGTACTCTTTGGACAGAAAAATTCTCCACCTTTAAGTTGACTGATTAGTATAATTATGGCTGTTTATACCGTTGCAGATCATACAGTTAGATTAGCGACGGTAAAAACGAAATTCGGTAGCTTTGAACGCCTTATCGTCAGAATATGTCCACTTCGCAATCGCTTATCATGTAACTTGGTTTTCATGTATATTTTCTTTTCCTTTTTCTCTTTTATTAATTTTCATCTCTTACCTTTATTATTCTTTTAAAAGTTCTTCGAACTTTTAACGCGGGGAGTATGGTTGGCCCCTTATAAATAAATTTAATAGCTGCGCTCCAGATAATGAGATGTGTTTATGGTCTGGATCTCATTGATCAAGTACGAAGCATGCAGACGCCTTAGATGAAAACTTTTTGGATGTCACTGTGACAAATAAGAAGAAAAAGAATAAAATAGAAAATCTTGTCATTATTCTTCCATATTTTCACCGCAACAATAATACACCGCAATACTACGCATATACTCCGCAACGTTTTTACACCACGTTAAAAATATATATTGTAAACGCTGAGTTGAATCACCGTAACATATATTGACGCCGCCCGCTTGAGTAGTTTGGAGAGCAACTCGCAGTTCGCATATTTCGCTTGGGACGCCGCTTCTCCGTACGAGGTGCTGAGTTGCAGGTCAGTCCACGCTGTTATTTGGGGTTCTTGCTATTTTATTTATTTATAGGCAAGGCCACTACCAACCGCTCCCACGCTTCCTAATTATTTTACCGCATATCCTGGTGGGGCCTATTTACACGGTCCCACCAGCCCCTTCAATAGTCAAATCTAGAACATTAATACTTCATCGCATTATGTATTTATCAGTTATAATTAGCTCCAGATAACATTTAACCACCTAGTTGGTAGTGCTGGTTGGTGAGTTTTAGGTGATCGCGTACTTTAATTATTTGATCCGCCTTGTACAGTACTTGTTTCTATCTGCAGAGTATATTTTATAGCATATACATACTGTGTAGATATTATGTGCTTCGACTCAATAGTCTTATTGTAAATGAAATACATTCACAAATAATTTCTAATAAACATTTATTTATTATGGGACAGCGCCTCCTACATCACATCATTTCTCGAAGTGGATGGATTATCCATTAACAAAAAATAATAGAATAACAATAAAAATAATAAATAACGAAATACTAAAATATCAACAAGAAAAATAAAACAGCGAAAATTATAATATCTTATAACTGATAACAGCAAAACTATTCTGAACGTGACTGTACTGCAACTACCACTGACACTAACACACGTATCAATAGATAGTATAGACGTAGCGCGGGTACAATAGAGGGCAGGAACGCGCGTGGGCAAACTTGTCCTGCCTTCACCTCTTTTGCGTCCCTCTGATACCCACACTTGTGTTCTACGCATCTAATTCAGAGCGGTCAAAGAGTTTGACGCGGACTATACTTTCGTAACTATTGATTTGTGTGTTATATGTAGACCTTTAAACAATTAACGGTTGTATCGTTATTCGACGGGATAGTTGATGATCTTCTTACAATTGGTATAGCAATTTTACTGAATTCTTTGTATCCTATATGTCGAGCATTATTTTCCCTAACTTTTTCAACAACTTTTAATAAGTTTAGAAGCACTAAGCTCTCCTTTTCCTCAAAATGTCACACATCACTTAAAAACCACATTGTTATATTATTTTCGTTTGCCTCAAATAGTTTTTTTATTGATAATGAAAACTGTGAATTCGCTCGCTTCATTACTTCCGTCCGTAAAATTTAATTTCACACTACAAAATGAGTCCAATGTTTTTTGCTTTCATTGGCTACAGATTGGAGTAGCTTACAATTATGGTAGAACTGAGTAGGCTAGTTTTAATGTTAGTCTTCCTTTGTTTTTAGATATTGCGTATTCCTGTATTATTTTTTAATGCAGACATTGGCTGCATAATGTATATTAAATATTCGTATTTTGGGGCTGGGTATATACATACACTACATTTTTATTGGAAACAAGCTCTCTGCAACCATTTATTAAAGACTTCATCCATAATATACTTCTACCCTAATTTGCCAATTTTGCTGATATAACGTTGTATTTTATTCCTGCAAATTATGAAACATTTTATCTTAAAATAATTATGTTTCAAATTCTATTATGTATGGTACATTTGTATCTAATTATGCATTTATTAAACATGAAAGAATACTGCTTCTTTTATACAGCTTCAATTTCGGAAACAGTAAATTATGTCTCTCATATAGACCCTGCTGTACTGACTCTGAATTTGACTAATTAATGGAACTTAAATTTACATATTCCAACAAAAGTTATTAAAACTAGGTGTATTATGTTTATCTATGTATATATTCTCTGTTTATGTGTAAGCTCGGTTGGATTACTGAATACAAGTCAATATTTCATATATATTAAGAGTTTATATAGTTCTTATTCACATTCATTGCATATTACTCACTATAACTAATTAGACGTAAACACGGATTTATTGAATACACAATGATTACATATAAGTCTACAACCGGACTGCTGTAGAATATTATAGTGGAACGGGGAAACAATGAGTGAACTTTGACCCCTCATATACATAGCATGCACTCTATATATATGCAAGTGTGTGTCCCTACACTTATAACTTGAATTTAACTGTTAGCTGTTAATTAAGTAAAACTGATTATTCATAACCAAAAAGAGTTTTCTATCCGATAACATCGTTGTTTAATAACGAAGGTTTTCACTAATTACCTAACATTTTAAATGTTTTATTAAATATTCTCAAATAAGAAATAATTATATTATATTTAATAATAATATATACTTTACTTTTTTTATTACTTCATGGTTTGTTACATCGGTTTGCGCAATATCCGGCTCGAGACAGAAACTCACTCACAACAATTTATCATAAGGCACCAAATATAGAATAACTACATTTTTTATATGAATTTCGTCATAGCGACAGCTCATACAATGCGTAATATTCACCATATGTATGCTCCAGATACCTCAAGTGTATTATAGATTTTTGCCTCAATCACGTACGCTTTGTAAATTATAAGCTCAGCAATAAGACCCGAGGTGAAATTACCAGAGACGAAGATCGATAAGGTTGTATTGAAAACCATAGTAACGGCAAATTCATCTCAATCCATATTGGCAACAGCCTTCAGTGTAAATGATAAAAAGACACTATTTCAATTATATTATATCAGAAGGACAGAAGAGTTTGAACTCGCTGTACAACAACTATTGAAATTCCGTCGAAGCTAACCACAAGTTGTTGAACACACATATATAGGTTTTCTAAATCAGATTGTCTTTTATCACGTAAAGTATTTGTAATGTAAAGTAAAATCAGTGTTTTTTTATATTATAGGGGGCAAACGAACATGTGTGTCACCTGATGGTAAGTAATCACCGCCGTCCATAGACACTAGTAATACTAGGGGAGTCTCAAATGTATTGCCGGCCTTTCAAAGAAGTGTATGGTCGTTTTTTAAAGGTTTGTAACTCGTAATGGTTTGGAAACACCGTCGTTGGGAGTCGATTCCACAGGATCGAAGTACGAGGTAGAATAATTGACTTTGTGAACCTCGCCGTGGAAGACCTACACCCATAGAGGCGGTGTGGATGAAATTGTATGATAATCAAAAATGTTCCTCACATTAATCGGGCGCAGGGCTAAGCAACGATATCCTAAATACATATTGGGTTAAAAGTGTAATTAATGAGTATACGGTGGAGCTATGCTTACATTATTAATTTTTAAGATCTACCATAATAATTACTATAGAGGTGTACTGTTAAAAATTTTAAATGATCATAGGCAGTCCCATTGTCAAATAATTTTCAGTTGTTCTAATACACTCTGGCTTCACGATAACTCTTCTGCAAATCACATAATGGGCTATTTTAAAAGTGCAGGATTTACGACTGATAAACCCCCATTCATCCATCATATTCACTAAAACTTACTCCAGATTATTACCATTAGTTTGGAAAAGTTTTTATTGCAAGTAAAAAAAGTCAAATGCGATGAGACAGTAAAAATAGCCAATATAGAGTTAAATAATTCCAGTCCCCAGAGTTTCTATAGTGGATGTATCAAAAACTTCCATTAATATAATAATAATGCATCAATAATAATTATCGTTTCGATTAATTCAATAAACAATTTTTCTACATAATAGTAACTCCATAAATGAAGACCTAATAATATAAGGTCAAAGGTGAACGAAGTAGACACAGAATGACTAAAAATCAATATGGATAATGTACCTATACAAAATTATTAAGACTTTGAATTCGTAAATATATACTTGATTGTATTAAAATAACCATGTAAAAATATTACATCATTCAAATGTATATTGTATCAGATGTATATTTGTACGGTATGAAAGACTGTACTGTTCAAGAATATTTTTTTTTAATTGTAGCACGGCTAAGTGGCAGCACTTTTCCTGGGTAAGCACGATACAATCCAAAAACAACGGCGAACACCGAGTGACACACTATCCATCGCTGGTCACCACTGTCATGCCGGCCTGCGAATAGCTGGATATGCACAGGCTGATCCCAAAACGCGACCCGCGGAAGCGAATCACTATGACGGGCTTTTTCGCCATATACATGGTGGTTGCGACCCAGTCAGGCTGTAAAACCCTGCCACCCCGCTTTCGCCATTGCCTGAATGAATTGAAGTAAGTTTCACTAATAAATAGATTAACGTTTTAACAAGCAAATAGAGTGACATGGTATTATGCTAAACCAATACTTACATATTTAAATTACTGTAATAAAAATATCCTACCTTATCGGATTTAAACCAGAAAGTAATTTACCGTCAAGAATTTTTACGATAACACCAAAAATTTATACAATATAAAAGGTTGCCACTTTAAAAGAGCTGCAGTTATCAAAGCTGGATCTTATGAACGATCATTGACCAATGAGGTAAACAACTATATCCATTTAAGACGTAATTAATACCTTGTCTATCATGACTCAGCTGAAGTCCCTAACATTTCATGACGTGAACTGAATAAAAGGAAATAGAATTATATCGTAAAACAGGATATTTATCGATCCATAACTCAAATAACTACCGATCGTCGCACTATTTTATTATTAACATAGAAAATATGAAACACCGTTTTAAAATATTGCGATTTGTTTTTAATTGCCACACATTCATTAACTGATTCCTATTTACAAGTGTTCTCTCCCAAAACGAGAACTTATAGTTCAATTATACATTCTCTCGCTCTCTCTGTTTCAGATTCGATACGAATTTATCATGGAGTTACTACATAATTTGTCCAAAACTGTTTCTAAAATTGTTGAAAACGGCACTGTTGATTTTCTTCCAATCGAGGGCAAAGGAAATATTATATTTCCATTACTTATAGTAAGTTCAGTACTTAGTCTTTATGACTTGAAAATAGAGAATTTAATTCCAATAAAAAAAATGTTCTTCTGTTTTCTATATAAATCGAAAATAGCCTAATCATGAAGATCTTAAGACATACATATTAATTTATTTTAATTTGCAATGTACAGATAATTATCATGTTAATATTAATGGTGAGACAGAAACAAAGGAAGGATTTTTGACGGAAAACCACATTTGAACATCACAAATTATATGTTAGGCTCAATGGAAGGAAAGGATAATGCTAATTAACAATTTAAAAACATATTAAATACCGACCAAGAAAACTGTAAGTATATCATAATTTATGTCATCAATTATTGTATGTTGGATGTAAAACTTTATCCCAAGGGGACAAAGGGGAAGTACACTAGGGTAGTACAAAGGGTACACTATTTTCCATATTAAATTTCATTACTGCCTTAATATAGTCACACCAGTTACGATATCTCTGGCATTTTCCTAGGGCCATTCACTGGGTCTTTATCGCTCACCGTCTATCCACTTTGTATCATATGTAGTAGCCTCGCCTTACTATTATCAATTAAGTATTACACAAAACAACTGATATCGGAGCTTCTATTTTAGCCAAAGTCGAATACCAATTTTTTTTGTATAGGTTATATAGTGGAGCGAATTATAAACGTGTTTTATAAAGTAGGTAGCGTATAATCAATCTTCTCGTTAAGAGATTAAAACTTTAGCCAATGAAATGGAGCGTGAAATTAATAAGTAATTTGTATGTCTTATATAATAGTTATAATAAAATATCAATGGTAAGCTATTATTTAATTTCAGCTGAAAACGCCCATAAATATCTCAATGACAACTGGAAAAACATGACCGCTGACCTTGTGTACAAGATAATGAAGCCATTTATTGATCGCCTTGTGAATAATATAAATAAATTTCTCGCCATTGTATCGAAATATGAATTATATTACAAGAACCCGTAACAATCGGAAAAAATAACTGTTTTTAAAAATATCCATTTTGTGTGATGACGTACATTTATTATTTGCAATTGTTAAAATTAAAGTTTTCCATCTTATTTTATAGGTTTTATAGCTTTTTCTCGTGTCTTTGCTAGTGTATTGTACATTCAACCTATCCTTAGAAAATAAAACATTATTATATACGGCCTTTTCGTAGTCCGGTGAAGCTGTAAAGACCTTGTCAATTCAATAGCGTAATAAGTTCGAAAAAAAAAGAAAAAAAAATTATATTCAGCCGTTTCTATACATCTCAAAGTGCGTATGTTAAATTTCATCATATTTTATTGAGTAGTAAAAATAAAAAAACGGAACGAACAAATAAACTCACAATCGGATTTATAATATTAGTAAGGATTGCTTGACAATAACGTCACATGTCGTTATGTCACTAGAAGACTAGTCACTAAGTTTAAAGGGAAGTGACTCTGATGCTCTACTGATGAAACATACATATATATGTGCATGTTGATTTTTAAATTACAACTATTCACGAGAATAAGCTCTAGGGATGTGCTGTGATTTCATTACGCCTTATTCCACATTGAAAGTACACAAATTTAGTTCGCTATTGTTTGCTTTCTATAAAGCATTGATCTTTCTATTCATTATTACGAGAAGAAAACCTTGTATCCCATTTAAAACAGGTGATGTGTGAACTTTGGCATAATTAATGTATATATGGAAAAAGATCGCAGAAATATTTAATTTCAGCAGAATACGTGTTATTATATAGAATACGTGTTCAATGTCCTTACATTGAATAAAATAAAATATCCATATTTTGAATTCATATTGAACGGCCAACAAATAAAAGTCAAAAGTATTGTGTTCAAACAGTACAACGTATTACTAAAATATTTATATATGATAATGTATTTTTATAGACGGAGAATTAATGATTTATCTGTGCACTAACTTTTGCTTGCAGCATCGTTCGCGTTCATGAAAATTCTACGAATCCCTGAGCAATAATGGATGTGATTTAGGATGAAAGGTAATTTTCTGTAAACCTGAAAACGTTTGTACAAAATGTAATAGTGACCCTTTGAGTAATTAAAGCGTACAATAGTAACAAACAAACTCAGGCATACATTTATAGCATTTGTAAGAATATTTTAATGCAAAGATAATAGAAAATTATTTTGATATCTTTAATAAAAAAATTAAAATAGGTTTAACTAATTTAATAAGCGCTGATAAATAAATGAATAATATAAATTAATTTACTGAATAGTAATTAATCCAAATTAGAATTATTTTATTACACTATTCTAGAAACAAAATAACTTTTAATACCTTCACGCATCATATAATGAGTAATTTCATAATAGAAACTAGATGAACGCACAGCTTCGCACGCGTTTTATAAAAATGTATTAAAGAAATATAGAATTGTGAGGCAATGTACAATTATAGAAATTCTCTTTAAAAACAATTGTAAGTAGGACACGCACGCCACTTACAGTAACATATAATGTATACATTAGATATATAAATACAACAACAATAACAGTATATCCAATGAAATTTATAATCAGCAACATATATGGAACCTTAACCCACCATATAACTACCTAAGTGCTCACTTACAAGGAACTAATGAAAAAATAACTTAAAGATAATGATATAATACGACCTTATTGTTAATAAGTAATACGTTTATGGTCTAATATCGTATTAGAAAGACCTCCTCTATCTACAAAATTACTATTAATAATTATAATGTTGAGTTGTAAACAATAAATGGGCTGACGTCTTGAAATATTGAATAAATATAAATAAAGATATAAAACTTTATATTGTCTAAGCAGTGTTTAATATTTGATAATTTAAATAGTGTTCATTGAACTCGATACTATATTCTTATATGTTACAATGATTATTGAGTTAGGTAAAAGAAAGCGACGTAATTAAAAAAAATGGGCGCCAATATGTCCAAAATGACAATATAATTCAAATTACATATATAGATACATATATATGAA
This sequence comes from Antheraea pernyi, assembly GCA_015888305.1. Taxonomy (NCBI): domain Eukaryota; kingdom Metazoa; phylum Arthropoda; class Insecta; order Lepidoptera; family Saturniidae; genus Antheraea; species Antheraea pernyi. The sequence goes on along the minus strand of MU159536.1, from coordinate 23,290 downwards.
TTTCAATTATATTTATTCTTGGAGTCCAGTACAACGCACGTCTTACGTATATGTTTACAGTAAACAACATATTTTTTTGCTAAATTTCATGCGGACTAAGTCGCAGTTAACAGCTAGTCTAAAATAGAATAACCTAACTTCCTATAAAATCAGCTATCTGCCGGTGAAAGTCTCGTAAAAATCGGTCGAACCGTTTTGGAGTTAGCATTGCGGACGATGGCGCAGTTAATAGCTAGTCTAATTTAAGGTAGCCTAAGGAACGGGCTGCCCCCGGGAGGGTGGCGTATCCATAAGGGATTTCCCCACGTTAAAAAAAAAAAAAAGCCCAAGCCGAGGTGTGCCGTGCACCCTTGAGCTAGTTATCAAATAAAATCGCCTGAGTGCCTTAAGCGCTCGCCTTACTAGTCCGGTGAAGCTGTTAAGACCTTGCTAGGCCAATAGCGTAAGCAGTTCGAGAAAAAAAAATGTTTATTTATTGACGTGGTAATGTCTTAGAAATCGGGTGAACGCCGGCTGCACGCACGAAAAAGCATGACTTATTGTTACGTTCCATCTGAGTCGAGCGTGCAAGCGTGAGCGCGGAACAAGCGATAGAGAGGCGCGATCGGTCTAAGCGTTCGGCTTGTGTAGCATCAATCTCTTCGACTCCATCGGCCGATGCGTCCGAGTCGTTATCACGTAGAATTATCGTGTGTACACCGACTTTACAGACAACCGATTGTTTTTAATTAAAATAGTGGGTGTAATTTTCAGATATTACTTTCATTCGAGTAATATCCCATTTAACTTAGTACTTAATTTAAATTAATTACCGTGGTTTTAGGTCTAAATGCTACAAAAATGATACTTTATTGCTACCGCATTCTAATAAACAATTATATAACTTAATTTACAGGCTGAATAACTTAAATCAAACACATTAGGAAAGGTAATATAATCTAATATAGCCTCATTAATGACAACTCAACATCTTAAATATTAGTATAGATAGATTAAAATATTCTTAGATTATTAAAATAATTAAGATGTTGAGTTGTCATTAATGAGGCTATATTAGATTATATTACCTTTCCTAATGTGTTTGATTTAAGTTATTCAGCCTGTAAATTAAGTTAAGGTTACTATGGGGTTGATATAGCCATAAAAGCCCGACCCATTCATGCTGAAACCAGTAATAGCTTCAGAGTGGCTCTACCACCTCACAAACCAGTAATGGTTTCAAAATCGGGCACTTTTTTTGCTTTTGAGCGATTACGTTATTATTATATACGTTGCCATGGTAACGTAGTAAGTAGTAGTAATAATATTCGTCCAATAGGACAGGCGAAGGAATTAATCCATACTGCCAATTCTGAAGTTATGTAGTAAGATCAAAGCTAACATTTGACAATAGATTATCTGCATAGGAACTTGAATCCTCGCATGAAACTTAATATTATAACTCTTAATTGAGTTAGTAATATTATTCTTGTCGAGAAATCAGATTGTAAACTCCGTTTCTTTCTGGACTCTCAACATTTAAGTACAGCAATAAATCGCAACCAATTTCAATTGCCTATCTTATATAAAATTAATAATATTATTTTTTTAGATTAATATATAAATTTAGATTAATATATATTCTGTAAAAGTTTTTTTCAACTTTAGATTAGAGTAAATGATGGTACATAGTTTGTTTAGGTGAAAAAAATTGTAGCTATGTACGCTTAGCAAACCTTTAGTCCGGATCAGATTATTCCCATAAATCTCACATAACACGTAACAACCCTAATTGTTTATTGTTTCAGATCTACGTCCATAACGCTTTTTCGTTATTTTACGGTAAATGTCTATCATAGTAATGTAGGTAAGTTATAATTTCATTGCCTAGATAGTCAACAAACTTTCAGTCTACAATCAATCTACATACACATTCATTTACTTTCCATTCCTTTATTTTTAACATGTACAATATTAGAACATAATAAACGGGTTACATACAAAGTAGAAGTAGTTTACAAATTCTGTGCTCAACCTTTACGAATACATCAGGAACATGAATAAAAACTAGAAAGAAGAACATTTATTGTATTATTTCAGAGTTACATACTATTTTTGTAACGTGTAATATGTGTAGCCAGAATAGTTAAATAATTAATTAATTTATCATTAAAATAATCAACACGACAAAATCACTTTTCTTTTAGGTATATTACTATGGTTACTTGACGACAGACTTTCAATCAAAATGCTTTGTTTTCTTCACTAAAAGCTCTTACAAGGGCAAAATATATTATTACAACCTTATTAGAAACTAGCTGACCCGTGCCCATTTCGATGGGCGGAAAATATTTATACAAAAAAACTACCTTTTGTGACTTAAATATAAAAGTTAGACATATGCTGTCTCTTACTGACTTTTTCGTAGGCATTATCAATCTCTACAACTTTTCTCTGGTGCTCAATCATATATCTCTCATCGTTAAGGCAGCGTTCGTAAGAAACGTTTTCGTTTGACCGTTTTTTCTCAGACTTACTATGCAAACCCGACTACCACAATAATGTGTTTATATTTTTCGGGTTAATGTACAGCCTCACTATGTAATGTATAACACTCACAAAGAACTTGGCTACCTATCGGTAAAATAATTTTCAAAATTGATTTAATAGTTCCGGAGATTACCCCCCTACAATGTCACAAACTCACGAACTTTACCTCTTTATAATATTAGTATATAAGTATAGATTAATCGGTATTTCGATTATTACGTTTTTATAAATAAATGTACTTATAACTCGTAGAATTTAATTAACATAATAATGACTAAAAATGCATAATGATTATTAAACAAGCCAAATAGGGAAGTCGTTACTCAAAATAAGTATATATATATATGTTCATTCTATGAATATTCATTCTGGCACTTAGACACTAACAAGTCTAAAGCGTGGTACTTCACTTACATCAAGAATTTATGCTATCAATATTCTTTTAAATTACCGATAACAAAATGTTCTTAAACCGAATATTGTTTGCGATTTTATTAAGTGGTTTTACTGCGGTGTTATGTAAGTAAATTAAATTGTATACTCTGATATTATTAATTAAGACTATTTTTGTGAGGTGGTAGAGCCACGCTGAAGATATTACTGGTTTGTGAGGTGGTAGAGCCACTCTGAAGCTATTACTGGTTTCAGCATGAATGGGTCGGGCTTTTATGGCTATATCAACCCCATAGTAACCTTAACTTAATTTACAGGCTGAATAACTTAAATCAAACACATTAGGAAAGGTAATATAATCTAATATAGCCTCATTAATGACAACTCAACATCTTAATTATTTTAATAATCTAAGAATATTTTAATTATCTTAATAAATTCAGTTCTTCAATATTCTTAGTTTTGGATACATTCCAATATCTTGTAAATCCAAGTTGAGAGTCGACATCAGTAACTTTCTACGCGCTTGAAACCGAATACATTCTATTAATACATTAAGCCCATCTACTGCTACCCCACACACTTCACAGTTTGGTGCAGGAGATTTTTGAAGTAAAACTTCTTTAGGTACGACTAGAAGATAACTGGACCACAATGCAACGGAAGTCCGTTACGGCAATATGGCGTCAAGTTTCTGTACCATCCGGTTTTTAAATATTTTTGATTTTGTCAATAAATAGTTTATAAACAAATCAATCAGAAATTTTTGAAAAATAAAATTGTATAATAATAGGGGTGTAAGGGGTTCAAACAACACCTCACGGACCCTAGTCAACCTCACCTGTACGTGGTGCACCCTGCTGGAAAATGAACGAGGCTCTGGCGAATGTGATCCCCCTCGGGGTTTTGAAGGTCAGACGGCAGTCGCTTCTTATAATATCACAAATCTGTCACTTATTATGGGTAAGTTGAATAGAATTTTGAGTGCTGTGGCTAGGGCGTCGTCGTATACGACGCGTAGGCACATCGCCCTAAACCTGAAACAAGTGGACGAGGGCTACCGTGTCAAGTACGGGCACGGCTAAAGACGCAAGTACTCAAAAAGAAACTCCGCTTTGCCATTTGGAACATAGGTTCCCTTACTGGCCGCCACCGAGAACTGGCAGACGTACAGATGAGACACCGGGTGCATGTTGCATTGCATTTGTTGCATGTTGCAAAATAAATCACGAGACATCGGTCAGGGTTACAAGCTAATCTACTCCAGTTCTCCTCCCGGGAAGAATGACGTAGCGGTTGTACTGTCTCAAGACTTTCAAAAAGGTATTCTTGAAGTCGACAGACGAAACGTCCGACTTGTTCGGGTTAAGGTACTGATTGAAGGAGCCATTTAGTCAGGCTTATACTCCTCAAGTCGGTTGCCAAGACCGACATGCCAAATGCCCTTCTGGAACGAACTGGAGCACATACTGCGCTGTATTCCCAATTCAGAGAACATCATCGTTGGTGAAGACCTTAATGGGCATGTGGGCGAAGGATCTCGAGGGTTTGAGCGTGTTCATGGTGGCTTTGGATATGGTCGCGCAAACGCAGAGGGAGATTAAATTCTCAATACCTGCCTCGTATCAAACCTAGCGGTCGTGAACACGTTCTTTCAAAGGGGCTCTAGTACCTTATAACCTACAAAAGTGGGTCACATGCTACTCAGATCGGTTACTTGGTTATAAGAAGAAGCCAAATCAGCAAAGTTACTAACTGCAAAGTTATTCGAGGAGAAAGTCTCACAATGCAACATCGCATCCTTGTCATGGATTTTCTTGTAGTACCTAAGAAGAAAGTACCCGAACGACGTAGTCCCAGAACCAAGTGGTGGCTGCTGAATGGACCATAGAGAGATGACTTCCGCGAAGCCGCCCTTAATTTAGACTTCAGTGTAAGCGATGAAGAATCCGCGAGTAGTTGGTACTCTGAGATCCAGTCAACAGTCAGTACGCTTGGCAAACAGGTGCTTGGTATTACGAAGGGAGGCCGTGTCATCGACAAGGAAACGTGGTGGTGGAATGACAGGGTCCAGGAGACAATCCGGGAACATAAAATGCGCTTCAAGAAGTGGCAAGAGATTAATTCTCTTGGAGACCATGACGCGTATAAAGCAGCTAAGTATGCTGCCGAGCGAGCCGTTGCCAAAGGACACTTTTATATGACACTTTGGAGACCAGAGAGGGCCAAAAATCCATCTTTCGTTTGGCAAAGGCACGTGAGAAAGCAACGCAGGATATTCCTAAATGTCTTTATGTAAAGAACTCAGATGGCACTCTTGTTTGCGACGCAAGTATGGTGAAGAAGTGGTGGCGGAGCTACTTCAACGAGTTACTCAATACACAACGTACAAATATTTCCTCACCAGAACTGCCTCCTAATCTTGGGCTTGTTGCCCCTATATTAACTGACGAGGTACTACGTTGTCTCCGCAACATGAAAATCCAAAAACAGTGGGCCCTGGTGACTTACCGATTGAAGCGTGGAAATCGATGGGGCTTTATGGCGTGACTTTACTCACTGATTTTTTTAACCGCATACTCACTAGTTGCAGTATGCCTGACTCTTGGAGATCAAGCATCATCAGTCTAATCTACAAAGGTAAAGGTAATGTACAGGATTGTCGTAGCTACCGAGGTATTAAGATCATGTGTCATACCATGAAACTCTTCGAACGCATAATCGATTCCAGGCTCCGGCAAGAGTGCGTTGTCTCGGAGTGTCAGTATGAGTTTCGTCCTGGCTTTGGCACCATAGAGTCCATCTTTGCCCTCAAAATGCTGGTAGAGACATAGAGGGAGAGAAATAAGTTATTGCACATGGCTTTTCTTGACCTGCAAAAGGCCTTCGACTGCGAACTGCGTCCAGTAATTTGGTAGGCATTGAAGGATAACAACATGCCACAAACCTATATTGATATCCTCCGAAACATGTACCATAATTCGACATCCGTAGTGAGGACTGCCGTTGGAGATACTCGCCCATTCCCAATCACAGTTGGTGTTCACCAGGGCTCAGCTCTGAGTCCTTTTCTGTTCAGCGTATGTTTGACGTAATCTCGGCAAAGGTCTACGAATCATCTCCGTGGCTAATTATGTACGCCGACAACATTGCGCTGACGGACGAGAATAAGCAGAGACTGGAGGACACAAGGTAAACCGGTGGAATGAGGCGCTTGAGAACGGTGGTCTAGTGCTTAATGGTGCGAAGACCGAGTGGCATGTAGTCACATGGACCCGAAACCCTTAAAAATTGGTAATGAAAGCGTCGCTAAGACCAGCAGCTTCAAATACCTAGGGTCTGTGATACAAGAGTCCAGATCAATCGATCACGACGTCTAATCCCGAATAGACGCCGCCTGGGCGAAATGGCGAGAGGTCCCCGGCGTTCTATGCGATCAAAGAATACCGGTGAAATTAAAAGGCCTGGTGTACAAGTGCATCATCCTACCGGTCTTGTTGTATGGCAGCGAAACGTGGCCGCTCCTCGGTAGACATGTCCAGCAGCTATACCTCACTGAGATGAAAATGCTACGATGGATGTGTGGCGTTACGCGGTTAGATCGCATTCGAAATGAACACATTCGTGGTAGTCTTGGAGTCCGTGACATCGCTGACAAGCTGCAGGAGAGTCGTCTCCGCTGGTACGGCCACATAAGTTGCAGGCCTCCAGACTATATCAAAAATAGATGTCTCAACATCACTGTACAAGGCCCAACCAAGGTCTTGCGGCAGGCCGAAAAATACGCTAGCTAGACGTAGTGAAGGCGGACATAAAGGCGAATAACCGGGCAAAGTGGAGAAAGCTAAGTAGGAAAGCGAACCCTGGCACCAGGCCGGGAAAACGCTAGGAGGAAAAACATTGTATAATAATAGAAATCATACAATATAATTAATTATGTATAAATGGGCGCGCGACCGTGCTGCCATCTGGTTTCTATGTAACTACATAACAAATTAAATCAAAGCTTCATTATCTGTGCTATTATTATCAATAAAATATTTATATTTGTTAAATGGAATGTGTCTCTAAGAGCGATGACAATATTCTTTCTAGAATAATTATTAACCATATATAACCATAGCTTAGTGGTAGGGTATTTTCTAAGTCCGTCTGGCTGTCTACTTCTTTCAATTTGAAATTCTATCCTCAAGCACCAGTAGTTATATTTCTGCAGCTGCACTTTACAGCCAGTTCCCATCTAGGTTTTTGCGTGTTTTACATCTTAGACCAGATCGTTAATTAACATCAGATGAGATTGTTGTGTTGACGTTAAAACCTATAAAGTATTGTTGGAAATAAATAAAATGTCGGGTAGTTATACTGCGACTGCGTTTATAAGGGGCGGCGCTTGCCGTGTTGACTCAGTCTTTCGATGGCCATCGTAACGTGCAGTAGCTTTGTCCAATCTCGTATCGGTTATATATTTTTTTTTAATTTAATATTTATTTTTTTTTCATTTAATATTTAATTTAGGGGCTTTTGACTCTAGTCATATCAGCCCCATCATAGCCTAATTATACTAATGTTAATGCCTTTCATACGTCTTCTTTTATAAAATCATCTTTCACTCATTTCACATAGCATTTCAGCACCCTCACTTGAAGGTTTTGCTAAAATACTATGGAACATGCCGACATTCAATTTATTTAAATTACATTTTTTAATTAAATTTATTCTAACATTATTGTTCCTGCCACATTCCGTCAGAAAAGGGTGAACGTCATCTATAATTCCGCAAAAAAAAGGGAGCGGCGCTTGCCGTGTTGACTCTGTCTTTCGATGGCCATCCTAACGTGCAGTAGCTTTGTCCAAACTCGTATCGGTTATATAAAAAGTGATTTGTTGTTATGTGTTTTGAACAGTTTATATTATAAATTGGCCAGTCCCCTTTTATTTTTTATAATCAATAATTGTTTCCATTTCTAACAGTATAATATTTAAAAAAAAAACAGTACTTTTAAAACGATAACATCATGAATTGTGTACTGTGTAAGTACAAAACGAATAAAAACTAACTACACACTATAAAAAACTATATATTTTTCTCAATTGATCCTATCCTACTTACTAACTTTTATTTTATCATAAGAATAGTACAACCATCGTACACTAAATACGTCCATCGCACATTGATATATAAGAATGAATTATATGTACATATGTGTTTGAAATACCTATGATTGTAGCTAAAGTAATATCAGAGTTTATATTATCGCAAAATAATGCACGATGAATTTTTTAACAAGTTTTTTTTTAACTCTCTTCGCTACTGGCCTAGCAAGGCCTTAACAGCTTTACCGGACTACTAAAGCGCTCGGCTTTAGGCATTAAGCCGATTTTATTTTGACAACTATCTCAATGGTGCTTGGCACACCTCAGTTTCGGCTGTTGCCTAGGTTACGCAAAAACGCAAATTAAACGAAGCTAATCTAAGTTAAGCTACATATTCATACATATGAGTTAATGAAATATATACATATGTGTACCAAGCATGTATACCTCAATAGCTCGTATATGTATTTCGTATTCGGCAAAGGTTTTTGAACACGTTTTTTGTCATTTGTATGATGTAATTCTGTAGTTAATGAGCGTTCTAGTAGTTCAAACAAAAGGCAAATAACAATAGAATACTTAATTTATAAATATAGCATCATATTGATGGTGATAATCACAACAAAATGGAAATATATAATGCATAAATTATTTCAGGTGCGGATAAGGAACCGTGTGATTTTAGCGATGAAGATTGTGTAACAAATGGCGACAAGCCTTTGTTTAAGTTAGCGGTTGCCGGTAATGATTCATTGGGAATTGAAAAATTAGATCCGATGCGCATGAAAACAATAATTATTCATCTGCCCCATGATATGAACTATGTTCTCGAGAATGGATATATATATGGTTTGAATGACTGCGACGGTCGTAAATTGAGGTAAGTTTTTTTAACGAATTATGGTTGCACATAATTTTTCATACTACTGTAAAGTAAATCATCACATTCACCTGCAGATACATAAATAATGTGATATGAAAATAAAAACTGATATAACCTAGTGTTTTGTTACGTTAACTTAATTAATTCCTAGATTACTGGAAAAGTTTTTGATATATCGCATCATTATTCACTTCAGCGTAACCCAAAAACCTTTTAAAATCGTACACTAAGCGGTTAGCACTAATTACCATGGGTAATTATAGATCTCAAAATTAATAACTGCTATGTAACGTGGTCTTAAACAAATAAAAATATAGTGGTCGCGTTGTATCTTAACTCTACCGTCCCATTACATTCCTGATAATTTAATGTATGCCCGTAAAAACATTGAAATACTGCATTTAGTGAAAGACCGGCATAATCTAAGAGGCAAACGGGCATGTGTGTCACTTGATGTTAAGTGATCACCACCGTCCATAGACATTTGCAACACCAGGGGAGTCAGGAGAGGTAGATTAAGGGAAGGGGTAATGGGAGAGGTGGGCCTCCGGCGCTCTCACTGACCGAACGCAACAATGCAAGCACTGTTACTTCACGTTGGTTTTCTGTGAGAGGGTGGTACTACCCCGGTCGAGCCGACCCATTCATGCTGAAACCATTAATAGTTTCAGCGTAGCGTTATCACCTCGCAGACTTAGCAAAACCAATAAAGGTTTTTTAGGTAATAGTGTCCGAACCGAACCGAAACCGAAAGTCATATCGTCTACATAGTTACAAAGTTTAAGTCCACTCTTGCGTCTCTGTATACAAATATTTTGGTTGGTACCGACTTCCAGTACATCTCTAGGTAGCACACATATTCATATGTTTTATTTAATTTGGTTTATTTGATAAACTATTTATTTTCCGCTTTTTGTGTCTTATGGGTTTTTGATTGATTTGATTAAGGTCGTTTAATACTTTTTTTTGAAAATTTACTTTTTTATTTTTGATTTGATGCATGTAATTTTACCATTTTACTGCAGTTTACTTTAAATATTTCGCTTTCTCAATTTGTATTCCGAAAAAGCGAACAGTCTCTACAGGGCAACATAGCAAGTGTTCCCTATGTTGGTACATACTAAAAAGGTAGCCTAAGAAAAAAAATCATATATCAGTATCTCTATAAAAGTCATTGTTACATTGCCTGAAAGTCGGAGTCTATCATATGAGAAAAAAATATTCTTAAAGGTTCCTTTTCTTCCTTTACATTTATTCAATTCTTTTTATTTATTTTTTATTGTAGCACGGCAAAATCACTGTACTGTGTCTGATGGTAAGCACAGTACAATCCAAAAAAACAATAGTGACCACCGAGAGAGAATCTATCCATCGCCGGTCGCCGCTGTCGTGCCAGCCTGTGAAAAGCTGGATATGCACAGGTTGATCCCGAAACGCGACCCGCGGAAGCGAATCACTATGAGGGGCTTTTTCGCCTTATGCATGGTGGTTGCGACCCAGTCAGGTTGTAAAACTCTACCACCCCGCTTTCGCCATTGCCTCATTCGTTATTCAGCAGGGTGCACCACGTGCAGGTGAGGTTGACTTTGGTGTCTCAAGTCTTACGATGTTATTCGACAGCTCTTGCACCCCAAAACTTTCCTTCCTTCCTTTTCTTCCTTTACCTTTATTCATTAAAGGTTTTTAAATAATATGTTCTCTTAAATAGCAAACATTTAAACTGTAGTTATAAGGTGAATAAGATGCATTCACTCTTTCAGATTCGCCACGGATTTATCATTTTATTTTTACTTGGTTTGCCCAAAATTGACTTTAATAGCAGATTACGTTGAAACAGGTGTGGTTGATTCAGTCCCAATCGAGGGCAAAGGCAAAATCGTTATTACTTATGGTAAGTTCAATATTTGTAACAACTTCTCTTAAAAAAGAAATCAAACAAAAACCAGAATAACGTTAATTTTAAACAAGTTTATTCAATTCTAATGAAACTCCCATAGATACATACATACCTATGTTTATATATCTATATTAACCCTAGAAAGATAACCATACCACGCATACGTTAAAGATACGCTTCAAAGGCGCACTCGTTTATGTTTTTTTTTTTTAAATTGAATAACTAAAAAATATTTGTTATGTTAAAAGGTATATTTAAAACTATGAAAACAAATACATTTTTACTTTAATTTGTTTATTTCTAATACTTTAAAACTCAATGAGTAGACCTCTACGAAAAAGTAATGTACATCAACAGCCTTATGCTGCAGGAGCAAAATCACTTGTACAATATGCCATAAACATAGTCATTGACCACCTATTCATTTTCTTTGAATATGACTTCGAAAAGCACATTTGGCCGAAAGTGTTCACGCCACCTTTGGCTAGATTATAATACATAATTATTAACCGACTTCAAAAAAGGAGGAGGTTATCAATGTTACCTCATTTATTTTGACAACTATCTCAATGGTGCTTGGCACACCTCAGTTTCGGCTGTTGCCTAGGTTACGCAAAAACGCAAATTAAACGAAGCTAATCTAAGTTAAGCTACATATTCATACATATGAGTTAATGAAATATATACATATGTGTACCAAGCATGTATACCTCAATAGCTCGTATATGTATTTCGTATTCGGCAAAGGTTTTTGAACACGTTTTTTGTCATTTGTATGATGTAATTCTGTAGTTAATGAGCGTTCTAGTAGTTCAAACAAAAGGCAAATAACAATAGAATACTTAATTTATAAATATAGCATCATATTGATGGTGATAATCACAACAAAATGGAAATATATAATGCATAAATTATTTCAGGTGCGGATAAGGAACCGTGTGATTTTAGCGATGAAGATTGTGTAACAAATGGCGACAAGCCTTTGTTTAAGTTAGCGGTTGCCGGTAATGATTCATTGGGAATTGAAAAATTAGATCCGATGCCCATGAAAACAATAATTATTCATCTGCCCCATGATATGAATTATGTTCTCGAGAATGGATATATATATGGTTTGAATGATTGCGACGGTCGTAAATTGAGGTAAGTTTTTTTAACGAATTGGTGAAAGACGGTTGATTTGAATTAGTGCTATTACAAGGCGATACGATATTTTGTAAAAAGCGATTTTCCGAGGAACAAGAAATAATGTGCATGACTAACTGATTCAGTTACCCTAAACGTTAAGTTGGCTTGCAAAATTGGATACAGGTAACCAGTTCTTTTATCTGTTGGTGATCGCCAGATATTATACTGAAGGATGGTTCATCCATATAAATTAAAATTAATCGAAAAATATGTTGCTAAGCGCAAAAATCGAAGGTGGCTGATCCAATTCGAGTAATTTTTGATTTGATTTATTCCTGGAACTCTGAGGATTAAATTGCTATTAGTAACTTGAACGCATCCGTAATTAAGATGCTTTTTTTATTTTTGATTTGACTCATGTAATTTTACCATTTTACTGCAGTTTTCTTTAAATATTTCGCTTTCTCAATTTGTATTCCGGAAAAGCGAACAGTCTCTACGGGGCAGCATAGCAAGTGTTCCCTATGTTGGTATGTATATACTAAAAAGGTAGCCTAAGAAAAAAAATCATAAGGCGAAACGAAGTTCGCGGGGACAACTAGTATCTCTATAAAAGTCATTGTTAGATTGCTCAGTAGACTCGGAAAGTCGGAGTCTATCATATGAGAAAAAAAATATTTTTAATGGTTCCTTTTCGTCCTTTACATTTATTCAATATTTTTTTTTTTTATTGGAGCACGGCAAAATGACTGCACTGCCTGATGGTAAGCACAGTACAATCCAAAAAAACAATGGTGACCACCGAGAGAGAATCTATCCATCGCCGGTCGCCGCTGTAATGCCGGCCTGTAAAAAGCTGGATATGCACAGGCTGATCCCGAAACGCGACCCGTTGAAGCGAATCACTATGACGGGCTTTTTCGCCATATGCATGGTGGTTGCGACCCAGTCTGGTTGTAAAACCCTACCACCCCGCTTTCGCCATTGTTGACTTGGGTGGCTCAAGTCTTACGATGTTATTCGACACCTCTTACACCCCAAAACCTTCCTTCCTTCCTTTTCTTCCTTTACCTTTATTCATTAAAGGTTTTTAAATAATATGTTCTCTTAAATCGCAAACATTTAAACTGTAGTTATAAGGTTAATAAGATGCATTCACTCTTTCAGATTCACCACGGATTTATCATTTTACTTTTACTTGGTTTGCCCAAAATTGACTTTAATAGCAGATTACGTTGAAACAAGTGTGGTTGATTCAGTCCCAATCGAGGGCAAAGGCAAAATCGTTATTACTTATGGTAAGTTCAATATTTGTAACAACGCCTCTTAAAAAAGAAATCAAACAAAAAACAGAATAACGTTAATTTTAAACAAGTTTATTCAATTCTAATGAAACTCCCATAGATACATACCTATGTTTATATATCTATATTAAGAAAGATAACCATACCACGCATACGTTAAAGATACGCTTCAAAGGCGCACTCGTTTATAATGTTTTTTTTTTTTTTAATTGAATAACTAAAAAATATTTGTTATTATGTTAAAAGGTATATTTAAAACTATGAAAAAAAAAAACATTTTTACTTTAATTTGTTTATTTCTAATACTTTAAAACTCAATGAGTAGACCTCTACGAAAAAGTAACGTACATCAACAGCCTTATGCTGCAGGAGCAAAATCACTTGTAATACTCTTATGAAAATAACAGTTTTTTCTTACAAGATGTTTGACTATAATATACTCAACGTCTAAAAAATATCTGTCATTAAGAAAAAAACAATTAAAAATGTACTCACGACAAACGTAATTTTTGCCGCCGCAAAAGGCTCATTTGTATTTAGTATACATTGACATTATTTTATTTTTAGACGTAAAGTACAGTCTTCTTTTGACGATGCCGTGATGGTTCCTCTTCTAAGCGGAAAATAAATAGTTTATCAAATTAACCAAATGAAATAAAACATATGAATATGTGTGCTACCTAGAGATGTATTGGAAGTCGGTGCCAACCAAACCGAAAATCATATCATCTACATAAGTACAAAGTTTAAGTCCAATCTCGCGTCTCTGTAATAAAAAAAATTTTGGTTGGTACCGACTTCCAGTACATCTCTAGGTAGCACACATATTCATATGTTTTATTTCATTTGGTTAATTCGATAAACTATTTATTTTCCGCTTTTTAGTGCCTTATGGGATTTGATTGATATTGAAGTCGGTTAATACTTTTTTTTGAAAATTTACTTTATTTTAAGCGTACCAGTTACTGAGCTTAGGACACCCTTCTCATCACACGATGATAATAAACAAACCATCTTGCCGAACATCGGCTTTTATGATACCATAGCTATATAACGCATAAAGTGCAAATTTCATTTTCGACCAACGTTCTCCTTTGTGCTATAATGCATACATAATACATCGTTCCTAAAAACAAATAAGCTTTGAATCGTTACAACTGCAATATTAGTTAACTCAAAAGTTTCACAAAAGATAACTATACGCCTCGCGAGCACACAGACTCTTCATATAAATAAAACTCTTACAGCATGGAAACAGTCGTCCCATGAAAAAGCAAACATGGAAATACACTCGTCTGACAAAAAAATACAGCAATATATTTCCGGCGCAGGCGCCTCTGCGACGTAGGTTATCTTTCTAGGGTTAAGACAACTGTCGTTCTCTTTGTAATTATTACTTTCCCAGTTTCTAATACTTTCATCTATCTGTGTGTGTATCCGAATTAAACTCAAAACTGCTTCACCGATTTTGATAAAATTTAAAACACGAGAAGCTTATATTTTAACCTAAATTTATGAGGAAAAAAAATTGTCGATAACAATTTTAGTTGCAAGAATTGCAATATGAAGTTATAGTAATTATCCTTTTTTGAATCACACATGATTTTAATGAAAATTGTATACACATCGGTAAGTCATTCGAAAGAGTCAAAATAAAACGAATCTACACTAATATTATAAAGGGAAATCGTTGTATTTTTGTATGTTTATAACGAATAAACTCAAAATGAGGTTTAAAACTCATAAAATATAAGGCAAAATAAATTACTGTATAGGAGATGGGTATGGAACTGCAAAGACGGCTACTACTAGTCTATACCTAGTAAATACTAAAAATATTTAATTAATTAACAATTTACAGATAATGCCCATATTGAAACAGAAGGTCAACTCGAAACTTTGACAGGATCCGATGGAAAACCACATGTAAACATAAAAAATCATAAAGTTGTACACATTGATGTAAAGGACAATGTTAATTTTAATTTTACAAATCTATTAAGCACCGATAATGAGAAATGTAAGTATTCGCAATGTGTTGTAAAAATTTTACTGTTTAAAGGTATCTGTTATTACTTATTGAATATCATATCATGAGACCACCAAACTCTTCATGTAGTTAGAGTATTCTAACGTTTCCTAAGATTTTTCTCACCTATAGTACATCTACTATGTGATATCTACCTTGACCTCATGTTTATAATTCTGATTAAAGTATAATTTAAAGCCATTGATATTACAGCTTCTACTCTGACTATGGTAAACTAGCAATTTGGCTGATTGTATATTAAAGTATTTAAAGTAGTAATTTGATAATTCTTATCTAGTCTTAACTGAATCTGACAATGTAATTTTAAATATAATATTTCTTCTTAAAATTTCAGCTGAAAAAGCCCATAACCATATAAATGATAACTGGAAAGACAATACTGGTGAGATTCATTACCCGATATTGCAGCCGTTCATGGCTCGATTTCTGGATAATAAAAATATAGTATTGGCATTGGTGCCGATGAACGAATTATTTTACAGGAACCCATAAATAAAACAAAAAATATTATCTACTATTAAATAATATATATCAATAATTATTATACGCATATATTAATATATAATGTACTTTTATGAAATAAAACATTTTTATGTAGTCGTATTGTAATTTCATGTTTTAAATTTTAGATCCCAAAAATAAATTTACCACAATTAAGAAAAAATAGAATTGTTATTTTATGCCAAAGGGCAGAAAATAATCAGGTGGCCTACCTGATGGTGGATGATTTCCTTTACCTAAGAAACAGTCCGCTGCAGCACCAGAGACATCATAATTGTGTTATTTCCCTTGAAGAATATGTTTCAGTTCCTTTTTTAAGAATCCTGTAGCGACACACAGCTGATAGACAATTTTACTTTGTGCACTACAACAATTAGTGTGAGAAACTAAAAATGGTACTCTGAATAGGTTAAAAAAGAATAAAGAAACAATTACTAACCGTCGCTGATCATCATTGTTTTTACATTTGTTTTATTCTCTGTTTACATTTATTGTATTCATTTAACTGTATTGCTAAAGTATTGCACCTATTCTTAGTATTACTCTAATACTGTCTGTGTTTATACCGACTGTAATT
This sequence comes from Antheraea pernyi, assembly GCA_015888305.1. Classification (NCBI taxonomy): domain Eukaryota; kingdom Metazoa; phylum Arthropoda; class Insecta; order Lepidoptera; family Saturniidae; genus Antheraea; species Antheraea pernyi. Next base: position 6,934 of record MU159536.1, on the reverse strand, counting down.
CTTTACACGATGTCTTATTTAAATATGCCTGCTTGGCTAAATAAGAATAGCATTCGCAAACTAGCTGTCAAAGCGGTTATAAGTCTTACTAAGTTCACAAACGGAGTCACATATTTTATTTATCACCCTGAACCTTCTGAATGTAGTAACGTGGTTATCACTCTGCCACGTACTGCTAAAACTCATAACATAACCCTGGACGAGATCCGTGCTGGGTAACTAATTCCATAACGTTAATGAACGTATAGTGAATGTGCTAGAGAACCTTGCATTTGTTTCCTTTGTAATCAATTTTGAAGTGTACCAATGAGTAACCAGCCAGCGAGGGAAGGTGCGGAACAGAATAGAGTTCACACAGATACTCATTTTCTATCAAATCAAATTAATCAATAAGATAAACTCAAATCAACTCAAATGTGTGAGCAGTACTCCATAGAGATATACTTGCACATTACAGAGCAAAAGATATAGGCCTTGTTAGTAAGTACTGCTTGGACCAGTTGAGGATACCTAGCTTTGTAGATATCATTGTGGCCTTGCGTGTCAAATGATACCGAGATTGCATATCACTGTATATGTTGTTACCAAGGATCTGGATATTATATATAACATTTCAACACAGTTAAAATCACATTGTTTTAAGTTTTCACTTTTGTCGGCAATGCTTATGAATGCCTGGAGATTTTTTTTAATTAGCGTTGAAACAATAGAATTTCGACCACTAGACGAGCACTCGTATACATAAATAGACTAAGGTAAATTAGTCCAGTACATAATTTTTTTTTGTTAGTAGCTATTGACGAGTTTTAACGTTAATTAATAAAATGCAAATTTTTTTTTGCTTTATTTTTTAATTCACCTGCCTATTCTGATGTGCCTATATTAACGTGTGAAGAAAAAAGTTTAAAAAGCTCGGAACCCCTTATTATAGTCGAACTTCAATCCCTACTATATATTATAGTATATACGTATGCTGACGCCATCTTGAATACAGGGGTCTATAACAAGCGCTTCCACAATTATCGCTATCTTTATCATACAGCCAGTGTTGCGCTAAACTATAGCTATATCTAAGTTATTCTATACATATTATTATTAATTTTACGTCTTTTGTGTCGTAAATAAAATAATATTAAAATTACAGCTATCTTAAAATGGTTTGAAAATACTTATTCTATTTACAAAAAATAGCATCGGGCACATTATTCTTAATAACAAAAATGTCTGGCAACAATAATTTCATGTTCTAGTAGCGTTTTAAAAGATAGTGAAAAGCAAAACATTCAAAAATTATATATTATTTGCCTGTAAAGGTGCGATATTATCTAATAAACGCAACGTTTACCGGCAACCAGGTGGGCCGCACGCTGTTCGAAAGAACATAAAGATCTATAAAAGATTGGCTCATTGGAATTCGTTGTCGAAAACGTTGCTAGCTCTTAGACGAAAAGTTATAGGCAGTAACGCATCGTGCTCATATCTTTTTAATATTTATATTTTTCTTAAATACAACAGAGTGTGAAAAGTTTTAATACAAGTTGAAAATAGTTATGATATCATTCAGTGTTTCATTTATCATTATTTAGTTTATGAATTTATTTAATCGTTTAATTTACAATTGAACTCTATCAAATTGATATTTTATAACGTAAACTATACTGACTGTATAGTAAACATCTACAAAAAAGGGAAAGGAACTTCGTTAGAAACTGGGGGTCCATAGACCCCTAAAGCGTTTTTTTTATATTACCGCCAATATATATAGGTTAGTTTTTATTTTAATTGAACCCTGTAGATGATGCTACGAACGGGTTGTAGGCTTATTTTAAAAGATTTCTCATATACCACCTGGGTATGTGTTTGAGTGAGTCCCTTGATAGTTTGGATTCACAATCGGAAACCGTAGGTGTGTCTGTAATCAGGATTTAGGTTTATTAAAAATTTTCGCGTTTAAAAATACAATTGAAACCAGTGATAACCGATTTGATGGAGGCAAATTTGTACGGGTTAGCTAGTTCTGAATAAATGTGTGTCTTTATCTTTTTAAAAAACCATACAAGCGTGATGTTATGTTATAGAACAGTAAAAACATTACATAGATACGAGTATACGATGGATAGGTTGTAGAGACGGGCTGTCTGCATTATTAATGATACAGACATTACTCAGTTTATAGAGCCGTTTCAGTTGCGCAGAGAAATTGGTTCACTGAGCGTATTCTACCGTCTGTATCATGGTGAGTGTTCTGAAGAGCTTATTTAGTTTAATCCCTTCCTCTCGTTTTCATAACCGAACCACGCGCGCTGGGATTTGGAGCGATAGTTTTACGGTAAATCCTATCTGGGCACGAATTAAAAAGTTCGCAACTTCTTATGTTTCCCGTACCGTGAAGCTGTGGAACAGTGTGTTCCCTCCCGCCTATAAAATGGGGTCCTTCAAGCGTAACGAGAAGAGACATTTACGCAGGCCGGCATGACAGCGGCGACCGGTAAGGGATAGCGCATCTCTCGCTAGTCACCATTGTTTTTGGATTGTACTGTGCTCACCATCAGGCACAGTGCAATCACTTTGCTGTGCTACAATAAAAAAAATATATTTCTATGAATGCACTATAATAATCGTTGTTTATAAAAATGAATATGGTATATACAATTTATGCTCTGAGAAGGCGCTTACGTTTAGTTACGTCAAAACTACCACGGGATTGGAAAACAATCCAGACACCAAGAAGAACTGGCAAGAAACTGTATCACGTTTATGTTTTCATCGTAAGTTTTTCAATAAAAATTATTATTAAAAAATTATTGGCGGATGCACAGACAGAGGGATGTTATTTCAAATAATCACAATTCTTCTTATATTAATATACTCTATAATGTCCTTTTGCCATTAAAACCCACTTGATATAATGCTCGAAGTTACTACCCGGCAAATCTATAATGTACTTTGGGACTTAATTATAAAGCGTAAGCTACTACTGGCTTTACAGAGCTTTGAATAGCCGATGACTAATTTGTTTCTAATATTTAGACCATCTTTGTATTTCGAAAAACGATTCGATAAAAACGGAGGACTGTCGGCCCACACTGGAGCCCCGTAAGCGGCCATCGCTCGTATGACTTCTATGTAGAGTCGGCGGCGCCCAGCACTCGGCCCCCCTATATTGGAGAGCAATCGGCCGAGCGCCGCCGCCGCCCCGTGCCAGCACCCGTCCAGGGTGAGGCCCAGGTACTTCATCTGGGTCCCCACCCTGATCCGGGCGCCCTCCACCTTTATGCAGACCCCAAGTGGTGGCCCTCGCCGAGGCCTGTGGAATAATAGGGCCTCGATCTTCTCGGGAGCCACCCTGAGGCCCAAACTCCTTATGCGCTCGACCACGAGGGTTGTGGCCATCGTGGCCAGGAGCTCTGATTCCCCCCATTCCCCCCCCTCGGGCTACGACTAGGGTGTCATCCGCGTAACATATGAGGCGTGCCCCATATGGAAGCACGCTGCGGATGTTCCTTGTTGATGTTCCACGCTGCCCATGTTCCACAGGAGCGGCCCTAAGGCCGACCCCTATGGCCACAACCACGCTCGGCAGTGAGAGGTCCCGCCCTACCGCCGCAGCCACAGTGCGACGTTGCCTATACGGTAGTTCCTGAGATTAGCGCGTTCAACCAAACAAACAAACTCTTCAGCTTTATATATTAGTATAGATATATAGTGTGACGTTAAAGTAAGAAACAAGGTAAGAAAAGGCACTAGTCTCAAATAGGTTTTATTTGATAAACATAGATAACGACTATGAATAAAATTTAAATAATAAGTAAGAAAAATGTATATTTATACTAGTATATAAAGCTGTTTGTTTATTTGTTTGTCTGTTTGGTTGAACGCGTTAATCTCAGGAACTACCGGAAATCTTTCGGTTTTAGATAGCTCATTTATCGAGGAAGGCTTTAAGTTATATATCATCACGCTAAGACCAATAGGAGCGGAGCATCAATGAAGAATGTTTAAAAATCGGGCTGTTTTTTCCTTTTAGCTGCGTGTTAGCGTTAATATTATATACGTTGCCATGGTAACGTGGTAACTTTCTATAGCAAACATTTTCTAATTTTATTTTGTGTTTCTATTCAAAAAGTTTAGTCTACGTTAGTTTTGTTTCCAATGTTTTATCTATTAGGCACTATAAAGAAAAGTGTGTATATGTAAAATTAAAATAACGATTTTTTGGTGAATGGATATTGATACAAATAAGGTTTTTTATTTTTTATTTCGTCAGTATTTTTATGTTATTATATTTTGTCTGTTTTTTGTTTGTTCCAGGTAATCTTCAAAACTGCTGGACCTATTTTGACGGGAATTTTAATAGAAGGTAACCCAAATTATAGCGGTTGATATTTTGTATTTTATTTATCCGTGGTTTCGTCCGCATTGCTATTTCCAAAATGGGTGGAACGATTTTCACGAGATGTAAACTGGTAGATAGCAGACCTCATAAAAAGTAATTTAGGTTTTTTGTTCTCCTTCGGCCGCAGTGGAATATTCGCAATGCTTGAACTGATGTTCACGGGACTTTCACTGGAAGATAACTCACAATATAAGAAGTAACTTAGACTATTTTATTTTGTTAGCCAAGACTTCGTTTGCAGTGCTATCTCCAAATCGATTAGACAGATTTTCACGAAATTGTTATAGGCAAATAACTAACTAAAGAGCTATTTTATTTTAAACTAGCGGGCCCTGCAGACGTTGTCCCGCCCTGATAATAAAATTAAAACCTTGACAAATTATACCCAAGACTTCCCCATGAATCATTCTAACTACTGATCTATCGCGAACAGATAAATAGACAAACCAGAGGACTTAGTTTTACACTATGTAGTGATGAACTGTTACTTGCACATTCGTCCGTGTGAAATTGATCAAAAAATAATTTGTGTACTGTAAAGAAGCGCGTGAGACGTGCGCTGTACTGGACTCCAAGAATAAATATACATCATTGTAAGTCGTATATTACGTAATTTGAATTATATTATCTTTCTGGTCAATTTGGCGGCCATTTTATTTTATTTACCGCGTTTGCATCTACTTAACTCGGTGATTATAGCAACGTATAAGAACAACACAATTATATCGACAATATGGGCATGTTATATCTATATAATAAAGATTTAACATATATTGTTCGATTATGTATAGTTTAAAATTTTCATTACTTTCTTATAAAGTGTTAGTAAAGTACAGGAATTTAAATAAAATATGATCATTACATGTAGAAATTTATGATATTATCCATACTAATATATAAAGCGGAAGAGTTTGTTTGGTTGAACGCGCTAATCTCAGGAACTACTGGTCCGATTTCTAACTACTGGTCCGATTTCTACCTACTGGTAAAAACGACTTGGAAATCCGTTCTGTAGTTTTTGACTTTATCGCGAACAGATAAACAACAGACAAGAGGACTTTGTTTTACACTATGTAGTGATGAACTGGTACCTGTGCATTCATTCGTGTAAAATTGATCAAAACTAATTTGTTTACTGTAAACAAGCGCGTGAGACGTTCCAGTACATCACTGGACTCCAATAATAAATGTATGTAATTTGAATTATATTATCATTTTGGTCAATTTGGTGTTTTATTGGTATTTGTTTTGTTATATAGATATAACAAAAAACAATAACACATATTGTTCGATAATGTATAGTTTAAAATGTTCATTACTTTTCTTATGTAGTGTTAGTGAGCACTGAGGGTGGTATATAGTAGGTTAAAGTTCCAAGTATGTTGCTGATGATAAATCCTATCGCATTCGATATACTATACGTATTCAAATATCTAGTGTACACGTTACATGTTACACACTAGATAACGTGCGTGTGTCATACTTACAAATACTTTTGTAAGAGCGTTTCAATAATTTACAAATCTGCTCACAATTTTATATTTATTTAATTATTTTTTTAAAGTGCGAAGCCGCCGTTAGCCGCTAGTGTAATATATAAGTATGTGTTTGTAAAACGTCTGATATTTAAGAGCGAATAATCGTAGAGCCACTTCATTTGTAAAAACAACTCATAACAATCGAAACGATTTCTGAACACCGGCAGCGAAATGTTTTTAAAAAGAATATTCTTTTTGAGTTTAATAAGTGTTATTACTACGGTTTTAGGTGAGTAAAAATAATAATACTTCCCAATTGGGACATTAATACAATAATTTGAATAATAGACGTTTTTTATATCAGTTTTAGTTTTGAGCATTTGTTCCGTAATCTCTAGACCGTTAAATAAGTGAAGACATTAAAAATTTCAAGATTATTTTTCTGGAAATAATATAGTATGGCAATGTGAAGATGTAAAGATTACATCTTCTAATATATAAAAATTCGTGTCATTGTGTTAGTATTTGAACTCCTCTGAAACGGTTGGACCAATTTTTATGAAATTTTATATATATGGGAATAGGTCGTAAAGCATATTTTATATCTCTAGGTGATTAGGGTAGGGTGTCCATATGTAATGTAAATGTAAATTAATATAAATATTCCGTAAGAAACATCGGCATACCTATAATTAAAGTATTTAAAATAACTGCAAATTGGTTTGTCTGGATTCTAGATTGTTTAGATTGCATACAATAATACCTAGATGGTATGTGAGAAATCTATTAAAATAAGCCTAGAACTCGTTCGTAACATCGTCTACCGGGTTCAATTAAAATAAAACTAACTTACGTATATTGGCGGTAATGTAAAAAAAGCTTTATAGTTATATAGACCTCCAGTTGGAACGAAGTTCCATTTCCTTTTTTGTAGGCGTTTACTATACAGGCAGTATAGTTAACATTATAAAATATCAAGTTAATAGACTTAAATTGTAAACTAAATGATAAAATATATTTTTAGATATCAAGATTGGATTTATATAAAAAATAACACAAT
>MU159535.1:108709-175844 GCA_015888305.1 Antheraea pernyi | reverse complement strand
CTAATGCATTTTATATAAAATAAATAGCTTTCTGCACTTCTCCATATAAACTTTAACTATGCCAAGTTTCACGTTCATCCGTTCACACATTTCTCTCAAAAAAGGATACAAAGTTTGGTCTTCACGTATTAATATATATGATGTATTGTGTATGTATGTGTATGTAAGCATATATAATTAAATAATCCTTAACTTTTTCAAAGCTCTAAAAGTATGTTAGTATATTATTATATGTTTTTTTTCGAACGAACTACTCTATTTACCAAGCAAGGTCTTAACAGCTTCACCGGATTACACTCGAACCGAACGACTTATTTGCAAATTGTATATATAATTATACACTCTTCCAGGATCACAGGCCTAGACCCAGCGCGCGCTCTGTTCGAAGGAACATTCGCTTTGCAAAACGGCCTAGATCGGACATGTGCAAAATTCGTCGATATCGTTCACAGCGACCCCGGTGGCTACGGGACAAGTACGTCGGCGGGAACAGTTGATATATGGCCCAACTACTCCAATACTGGGAGGAAACAGCCCGGTTGTGACGATGGCGATTTCAACACGTTTACTCCTGAAGGTGAATTGTTCAATCTATACACATCATACAAATGTAAATCTAACGTGTCCGTACTATTAGATTTTTGTAAATATAAATGTTGCAGTTATCTTGGATTAAGTAATAAAAAACATTACAATAATTTTTAGATTTGTCTGGTTTTTTTTTATATCATAGGAGGCAAACCGACAGGTGGGTCACCTGATGTTAAGTGATCACCACCGTCCATAGACACTTACAACACCAGGGGAGTCACAAGTGCGTTGCCTACCTGTCTTGGGGGAGAGACACCAGGGGAGACGCAAGTGCGTTGCCTACCTGTCTTGGGGGAGAGGTGGAGTAAGGGAAGGGGGAAGGGGAGGGGAGGTGAGCTTCCGGCGCTCTCACTGACCGAACGAAACGCAACAATGCAAGCACTGTTACTTCACGTCGGTTTTCTGTGAGAGGGTGATACTACCCCGGTCGAGCCGACCCATTCATGCTGAAACCATTAATAGCATCAGCGTAGCTCTAGCACCGTTAAAAACACGTTGTTTGTTTGAACACACATCACTGCTAAAATACCGCGTTCACGGTAAAACCTCGAACATAATAGCAACATATAGCATATCCTCGAATAACATTTAGTCTTGGTTTCATTAAAATCGGTTCACTCTATCAAAAGTTATTGTAATTTTAATGATGACGCGACGAAAGTACGAGAGAAAAGTAGATAGTAATTTGACTTAACATATTCAGATGATTTTATTGGTCACTGTTTTGTACATCAGGTTCCACGCGGACGAAGTTGCGGGAATAGCTAGTTCCATATACAATTAAAAATAGATAATAATCTTTCAGGGTTACGCTCTTATAGTTGTAAGAAAGAAAGAGAAAAGAAAGAAATACTTTATTGTTGGAACAACCATACGATTAAATTAAATTACACAAACTAATCAGACAGTGAAAAAAAAATACATTTTAAAAATGAAAAATAGATGTCCAACAATTGGCGAACCCATTCAGCAAAAATCTGCAATACAATAAGTAGTACTGCAGCGCTGATTTTCGATGGGAGCCTATATATGATGATAAACTGACGTTAATGTTAATACAAAATTTGAAACGAACAAACAAATAATACAGACACACGTAACATGCCACGGATGGTCACACTAAAGAGAAATAACTACTGTAACCACAAATTTAGGGTTAAACAAAACAAATATAAATGTATACGGAAAAAGATTTAAAAAAATACACACCAATAAACAGAGCTTAAAATACTACGTGAGTTGTAGATACTGTTACCTCCTCATTATTCATATGATTGAAAATTCAACCTTAAGAACAAAGGTTTGTTGTCAAAATGCATTCATCCGTAACTCACAACATATTCCCACCATTCCATTTCTTTTTCTACTTTATTCTCTTCATCCTATTCAAGGAATAGATTCTTCAATGTAATTTGTCTTACAGTTTTTTTTAATGTCCTAAGTGGCAAACGAACAGGTGGGTCACCTGCTGTTAAGTGATCACCACCGTCGATGGACACTAACAACACCAGAGGAGTCACAAATGCGTTGCCACCCTTTGGGGGGAAGGGATTAGAGGAGGGAGAGGGAGAGGAGGAGAGGGGAGGGGAGGTGGGCCTCCGGCGCTCTCACTGACCGAACGAAACGCAGCAATGCAAGCACTGTTACTTCACGTCGGTTTTCTATGAGAGGGTGGTACTACCCCGGGCGAGCCGACCCATACATGCTGAAACCAGTAATAGTTTCAGCGTGGCTCTACCACCATAAATAGTCCATAGATTGCCTTGTAACATTTCGAAAATTACTAGGTCAAGGCATCAATTTCTTTGATGGAACTTGTCTTACATAGATTGTTCTTGTAAAATTTCAAAAACTACTGGGTCAAGGCATCAATTACCAACTCCAAGCTTCCTCATTACATGGTCAAATCACTTATGAAATTTGAATAAATATCTCAAAATCTTCATTCAGTTATTTCCGTAATGCTATTCCTTACTATGATTAATTTATCCAAAATTTAAGTTTTAATTTGAATATTTCACAATATGGCCTTATTTTTAGTTAAGCATAAATCCTCCTCTATTATATTATCGAGGTTAAGGAACCACGAACGCATAGTTCATAACATGAATTGAAATGTCTATGAAATAGATTTTTAAGCATTATGCTACGTCCCCTGGTCTCTTCAAAAAATTATATTTTCGTTAAAACTTAATTTAAATAAAATTCAATTAATTAAGTTTCAGAACTCTATATGAATCTTATTTCACTTACTATAAAGTTGAAATTGTCGAGATTGAATTAGACAATAATAATGCTTATTCAGTCTGTATTGATGAATATTTACGAACACTGTGTCCATTTTAAGCGTCACATTCATGCATAACAAACGATATATATAATTATATAGCTTTATTCTTTGAGCTCCAAGGTCGACGGCCTGACCTAACATTAGAGGCTCCTGCAAATTGTAATTAAAGTGTAAAAATTAAGTGTAAATAAAGATTTTGAATGAAAAACACTTTATTTAACTAGTTTGGTTTATTAATTAGCAAGCTTTCAATAAGGATTTTTTCTTATGATAAACTAGAAGTATTTTGGGGAAAAAAAGTTGTTATTATGGGTAATACAAATGGTAATATGAAAATTAGTTAATACTAAATTCTAACTATGAGGTACGCAGATTAATATTATGTATATACGCAATATGAATTAAAATTATAGGAATTATGGAAACAATATCATTTATTTGATAAAGAATTTATTTTTCAAATCAAATCAAAAATACTTTATTCACTTTAGGCCCTAATAAGGCGCTTATGAACGTCAAAACTACCACCGGTTCGGAAAACAACCCAGTCACCGAGAAGAACCGGCAAGAAACTCGATTGGGTACATCTTTTTAACATATATATATATATATATATATTTCAAATACATTATACGTTACAATACCGTTTTTAGTGGATGCACAGAGAGGAGTCAATTCCAGACGTCACCATCGTTCACGTATTGATCCACTCTATGCCTTTGTTTTAAATAATAAAACACCATGTTTTATCTATGCAATTGTGGTTTAAAGACATTGATGGTGTCTTAAAGATACGAAGTAACGCATTTTATAATCGTATGGTAATTATTCTAATGTAATTTGATTAAAATTCCTAAAATATCTCCCAATCGGAGATACACATTCCTTTTTGTAACGCTCCCCAAAAACAAGTCTTAGATCGTTGAATGTCAATGTAATATAAGTAAATATCATCATGGTATAAACTACAAACTAATACAAAATAAACACCCGCATATGTTTATCTCAGATAAAAATCAAAACTCGTGCCTAGTAATTAGCTATTCAATTATACACAGAAATTAGGTCTAGGCGTTCTAAGATAACGTTGAAGGTATTTGATTTTCAGGACATATCAAGGTATGACCCTGAGAGTAACCATGTTGCTATCGTGATACTCTCCCAGTTTTATATGATGAATAAAATTATAAGGTATAGTCAGTTACAATGAGTAATTAAGCTTAACTTTGTAAAAATGTTTATAGGTATTAAATACCCATTTGTTTAACTTGGGGATTGCAAATGCTTCTCATTTTTTTTAAATCCGAAAACCGTCGACATAACTCGTTGACGTAAAAAAACATTCATGTTTATTTTCTAGCTTCTCTCCACTTTCTCTCTTCTTTAGGTGGTAGGGCCACGCTCAAGCTATTACTGGTTTCAGCACGAATGGGTCGGCTCGTCCGAGGTAGTACCACCCTCTCACAGAAAACCGACGTGAAGTAACAGCACTTGCATTGTTGCGTTTCGTTCGGTCAGTGAGAGCGCCGCAGACCCAACTCTCCTCACCCTCCCATCTCCTCTTCCTCCTTCCTCCAAACACAGACTGGCAACGCAATTGCGACTCCCCTGGTGTTGCTAGTGTCTATGGACGGCGGTGATAACTTAACATCGGTTGACCCGCCTGTTCGTTTGCCTCCTATAATATTAAAAAAACTGCTAATATTGTTCCACTTTATAACTTTTTTTTGACAACTAATCTTCCACATTATTCATTACTGCTGTAGCTACCGAGTATGTCATCCTCTTTGGCAGACAACATTTCTATCATTGTAAATAGAACGTGTCAAATAGCCATTTATAATAAAAATTTGAATGTTCCAACAAGATGGTGGCCACACTGGTACAACTTCGCGGGGAGTTGTTCTGGCATCTCAGAATTCATACTCCGTAATATTATTTCCATCCACTTCACTTATGCACAATAACCGAACTATATTAAGTAAAACACCACCAATATTATAAAATGTAGAATAAAATAACACGAGATTATGAATAACATATAACAGCCACTACATGACAGACTAAGGTCGCGCCAAAAACTCAGCTACATTATTAATTAGTACAAAGTAGATTTGTCTTACGCTTTTTAATTTCAATTATAGGTACTGTAATGTAGATTCCTGGTCTTCCTTCTTTGTTTTGAAAATTATTAGTGTAGATTTTTTAAAAGCTATTTCTACAAAGGATATTTTACAACAAAAAAAAATATTATCCTTTTTATGTTCATTTAAAATATATCAAATATTTAAATCACTATTTATATTATTTTACTATTGAATATACTACTTTCTACGTTCCCTGTATCCTAATTATACCTAACTAGAAGTACCGCGGCCGTTGTCCCGCCCTGAAAAAAAACGTGACAAATTATATACCTGAACCTTCCTCATGAAGCAGTTTATCTACTAGTGAAAACCGCATGAAAATTCGTTCAGTTGTTTTTGAGTATATCGCGATCAAACAGACAGACAGAAGTGGCAGAGGACCTTGTTTTATAATTTGTGGTGACATTATTTCATAGATAATTTAGGTGTAGTTAAAAAAATGTGATTTACAATTTCTAGGAAAGTTCACAGACAAATAAAAAAAAATGAAGATAATACGTTTCCAATTTCCAGATCTGTGCGATCATAACCGAGCGTGGCGCTACTACGTTGAAGCTATCGCATCGCCTACCGCCTTCCCTGCTGTTGCTGCCAAAGATTACGATAGCTGGCTCTCTAACAAACATAATGAATCATCCCAGATTATATATTTAGGAGATTTGACCAGCACACGGTAAGTACCTTATACCATTCTCTTGTACCCATCTCACAACATATCTATTAGCTTCAAACATAATTTGACCCCGTAACACCCAATGTACAAACTAACATATAACATTCAGGTCCAAGTTTAAAATAAATAATAGTTTAAAAAAACACGCATTCATAAAAAATCAAACTAAAAAACAGAAAATAATATTTAATTTAATATTATTTATTTTTCATATTTTACTTAAATTTTTTAAACCCTTTTTTTTTTGGATTATTGCATTGTCATCGACCTTTGACAGGTGTGCAAAGTTTGAATTAAATCTGATCGTTCCAAATTATATACCTGAACCTTCCTCATGAAGCAGTTTATCTACTAGTGAAAACCGCATGAAAATTCGTTCAGTTGTTTTTGAGTATATCGCGATCAAACAGACAGACAGAAGTGGCAGAGGACCTTGTTTTATAATTTGTGGTGACATTATTTCATAGATAATTTAGGTGTAGTTAAAAAAATGTGATTTACAATTTCTAGGAAAGTTCACAGACAAATAAAAAAAAATGAAGATAATACGTTTCCAATTTCCAGATCTGTGCGATCATAACCGAGCGTGGCGCTACTACGTTGAAGCTATCGCATCGCCTACCGCCTTTCCCGCTGTTGCTGCCAAAGATTACGATAGCTGGCTCTCTAACAAACATAATGAATCATCCCAGATTATATATTTAGGAGATTTGACCAGCACACGGTAAGTACCTTATACCATTCTCTTGTACCCATCTCACAACATATCTATTAGCTTCAAACATAATTTGACCCCGTAACACCCAATGTACAAACTAACATATAACATTCAGGTCCAAGTTTAAAATAAATAATAGTTTAAAAAAAAATATTTAAATCACTATGTATATTATTTTAGTATTGAATATACTACTTTCTACGTTCCCTGTATCCTAATTATACCTAATTAGCAGTACCGCGGCCGTTGTCCCGCCCTGAAAAGAACGTGACAAATTATATACCTGAACCTTCCTCATGAAGCAGTTTATCTACTGGTGAAAACCGCATGAAAATTCGTTCAGTTGTTTTTGAGTATATCGCGATCAAACAGACAGACAGAAGTGGCAGAGGACCTTGTTTTATAATTTGTGGTGATATTATTTCATAGATAATTTAGTTGTAGTTAAAAAATGTGATTTACAATTTCTAGGAAAGTTCACAGACAAATAAAAAAAAAATGAAGATAATACGTTTCCAATTTCCAGATCTGTGCGATCATAACCGAGCGTGGCGCTACTACGTTGAAGCTATCGCATCGCCTACCGCCTTCCCTGCTGTTGCTGCCAAAGATTACGATAGCTGGCTCTCTAACAAACATAATGAATCATCCCAGATTATATATTTAGGAGATTTGACCAGCACACGGTAAGTACCTTATACCATTCTCTTGTACCCATCTCACAACATATCTATTAGCTTCAAACATAATTTGACCCCGTAACACCCAATGTACAAACTAACATATAACATTCAGGTCCAAGTTTAAAATAAATAATAGTTTAAAAAACACGCTTTCATAAAAAATCAAACTAAAAATACAAACTAACATATAACATTCAGGTCCAAGTTTAAAATAAATAATAGTTTAAAAAAACACGCATTCATAAAAAATCAAACTAAAAAACAGAAAATAATATTTAATTTAATATTATTTATTTTTCATATTTTACTTAAATTTTTTAAACCCTTTTTTTTTTGGATTATTGCATTGTCATCGACCTTTGACAGGTGTGCAAAGTTTGAATTAAATCTGATCGTTCAAAGTAGATCAAAATCGAGCTCAAAGGGGTCGGTTACATACATACATACAGATGAAGCTAATAAAAGCGTGATAAAAAGTCATCTCTTAAAATTCCAGTATACAATATGACGTACGTTTAAGTTTTAAAGTTTTGCGTCAACTGTAATCTCACCTAATATTGTGATTAATTCCATATTATTCAATAAAAGGTTATCTGAAAATGTTCTCTCATTTAAAACTCAGAATAATCTAAACGCCCAATGAGTATTTAAATAAACAAGAGATATAAAATATTAGTTGATTTTTCATTAAAAAGAATTCTAAAATGATTGGTGCCCGGAGCATGTGTACATATTGTACAACATATTGAACTCTGGGTTTATAATTTATCTCGATCATTATAGCTTGGGCTTTAGGAGGTTAAGATTTCAAGAATGAAAGTGGGTAAAATATAATTTTATGAGATATATTTTGTATACTTACGTAAAAGCCCATCTAAGGATAACAATAAGGGAATTATATATTAGCAAAGCTGTTAAGAACCATAAGAATGCTTTTAACACTATGAGCCGATGACGTGAGGTTTATTCATGTACCTACGATACTCCTACATTTTTTTATACCTGGAAATTCATCCAAGATATGGGCACAGTATAAACGTGAGAGACACGGAAACTACGTACAAACCATAGAATTATGAAACCGCTTACATTAACTACGCTCAGATTTATCACTCTATGGTACAAACGCTCCAAAATGGCACACGCACACAAACATACGCATTGATGTGAGGTTTTCAAAAGGTACAACCGCTTAGGGGTGTTTGTGTGAGTGTGCCGGTACGAGCGTTTGTAGGTAGTTTCCGTACTGTCTCTTATATTTTTACTGTGATATTGGGCACTCAAACCAACAAGTCTATTGTAGTATAGAAATATTGGAGGTAAGCTGTTATCCACTCTGACCTGATTATCCAACTAGTGTATCTTATCTCGATCATTATAACTTGGGCTTTAGGAGGTTAAGATTTCAAGAATGAAAGTGGGTAAAATATAATTTTATGAGATATATTTTGTATACTTACGAAAAAGCCCATCTAAGGATAACAATAAAGGAATTATATATTAGCAAAGCTGATAAGAACCATAACAATGCTTTTAACACTATGAGCCAATGACGAGAGGTTTATTCATGTACCCACGTTACTCCTACAATACAATACCTGGAAATTCATCCAAGATATGGGCACAGTATAAATGTGAGACACAGTACGGAAATTACGTATAAACGCTCGAAAACGGCACACTCAACAAACATGCTAGTCCGGTGAAGCTGTTAAGACCTTGCTAGGTCAATGGCGTAGTCAGTTAAAACAAAAATCACAAACATGCGCATCGACGAGAGGTTTTTTTTCGAACTGACTACGCTACTTGCCTTGTAAGGCCTTTACAACTTCACCGGACTACATTGGCAAGAGGTTTTAAAAGGTACTCTATGGACAGCACAGCGACAACCGCTTAGGAGTCTCGTCGATACGCATGTTTGTTGAGGTACGAGCATTTGTAGGTAGTTTCCGTACTGTATCTTATATTTTTACTGTGATATTGGGCACTCAAACCAACAATAGACTTAGAAATATTGAAGGTAAGCCGTTCCCACTCTTACCTGATTATCCAACTAGTGTATTTACGTCATAACCCAACACACTCTCACTCCGGCGTCTTTCGGTATATACAATGTCACCCATGGAGAAGCGTCCACCCGAAAATTATGAAAATATACTTAATATGGTTGAGGAAAATGGCTCGAATAAGAAGTCTATCTCATAGTTTTTTTTTTTAAGATATTTTTTTTTGAGAAAAGGAATCCACCTCTTACACTACTTATGGAATATCTTAGAAAAAAAGTGACATTTCTGATTGTTTATTTATAACCGAAAGCTACTGAATTTATCTACCATAATAGTAATAATGTAATTGCTTTCTAATGCAATTTTTATGGGCTAACCTAACCTAATATATTAACCACCACTACAATCTATTTTCAGAGCAAAAGGCAACTACTACCTGACTACGAACGCAAAATCTCCATACAGTAAAGGTGTTGAAGGAATAAACCCGGATCGAGCGCAATCAAGGGAACTTCGATACACCCATACTAGGTTATTGGATTACCTTAAATGAAATGACAATAGCTATTTTATGTTCATGTAATGATTTTTTCACTCATTCATGTATGAGGCGTTATGTGCTTTGCAGTTTGTCTGTACTAGACATTGGCCACACAAGACTAAATTGCATATTTACAAGATTACACTTACATCGCACCGAACAGATAAATTAAAGCGTTCACGTAAACACTGAGCGCTCTGCAGACCTTGCAATGCAAGATCAGTTACAGAGCTCAGTTTAGGGAATCGCAATAAAACATACATCGATTTTTAAATCAGTCCCAATCATGGTCTGTGGAATCGATTCATGAAAAAGTTGAACTCTATAAGATCGATTATTATATAAAAATTATCTCTAAGATTATTTTTTTATGATAGTATGGTTTTATTTTTATCTATATATAATAAATAACATCGAATGACGATTATATTTTATAATAGTGCCAGAGATCGTTTCGTAGTTGAAGATTGATTTTTCTGTCTAAACATCGATTACGCGATTAATCGATTTCAGATCACCATCCCTAGCTAATGTATCACATGACGAGTGTAGAGGGAAGTTGTATGTCTAGTTCTAGTTTCAAAATTTTTAATAAATATATTAGTATTCATATCTTTATACATGTGTAGATTTTTCAATACGTTCCTAGGAAAATTTAAATTTTGGAGACTAGAAATTAAAATATTATTAAGCAGCTTAATCTTAAATCTTGATGTAAGGTTACTATAGCCAGTAAGATTTTTTTTTTATACTAGCACGGCAAAATGATTGCACTGTGCCCGATGGTAAGCACAGTACAATCCAAAAACAATGGCGACCACCGAGTGACACAGTAATTCATCGCCGGTCGCCGCTGTCATGCCGGCTTGCGAAAAGCTGGATATGCACAGGCTGATCCCGAAACGCGGCCCGCAAAAGTGAATCACTATGACGGGCTTTTTCGCCATATACATGGTGGTTGCGACCCAGTCAGGCTATAAAACCCTACCACCCCGATTTCGTCATTGCCTCGTTTGTTATTCAGCAGGGTGCACCACATGCAGGTGAGGTTGGCTTGGATGTCTCAAGTCTTCGATGTTATTCGACACCCCATAAAATTATTTACACTCAATGTGAGAGGACAACCTTTTCTAGCGTTTTGTTCTTTCTAAACATCTTATTTTGTATATAGTGATACAATAAACATAATAATATTGTTTTGACTACTGCAGTCGCACCAGAAGCTACTTCTGATAGTTTTAATAGCGCGGGTGTTTTAATAACATCTTGTAATTCACGTTCCAATTAAGTTAGTGCTGTATTACCAAAGTAGAAGTTAAGCACATCTAAGCGCTATAACCCTGAGAGGTACCTTAAAAAAATTGTGAATTGAGTCGTTACATTTCAAAATGAGCTAAATCCAATTGAAATCATTCATATAGCATGTTTAATTTTTTTTCAAATTTCCATTTTTTCCAAATTTCCAAGAACGGAGTTCAAGTTTTGCCGCTCATACAGTTTTTTTATAATCTTCATATTTTACTCGACATAATGACATGTACAAAATTTGAAGATCAGGAAAAATAACGTATAACAGACGAACGGCTAAAATTAAATTTATCTTATTTTGAGATATAACGACACAATTGTCATTAAACATTTGGTTCGTTTTACGTAGAATGAAACGTAAACCTTTTAAATACAGTAGCAAGGTACTTAAAAAAAAAATTGGACAATGTGAATAAAAAAAATCTAGAAAAGAGAAAGTATAATGTAAATAATTATAATTTATTCCAATTTTACTAAATTTTAAATTCTGTTAGGTAATGGTTTGCATATCCTCTCGCAATAATTAGCATGTTATATATTATAGATAAATGAGCTTTACATAGGAGGTATTACTATAAATAGTTTATAAAACCACTTATTAAACTTATGATTTTAATAAAACAAAATGAAAATTATAAAATCGTTTATTATTATTTAATTTTAAATTTCAATCTCACATTTACCGAATCCCAGAAACCATTTCTTTAGGAATTTATCCCGTAACATTGCAACATGCATATACAGACGGTAGGTATGTATCTATATGAACATATACATTTACAAATATACAATGTACATATTAATTTACGAGTTACACGTAAGATTTATATTACCGTTTCAACTTATACAAAAAAAAAACACAAAATATCTGGAATAATCTATAATTCTCTACATACGTCTAATATATATTCGTAGTAACAGATAAGGCAGCGTGGTGACGCATCGACGCGTGTTAACACGCATACGCAATGATATTCTAACTAAAAAGTTGTAAAACCATCATAAACGTTTCGATAGCGCCTTGTTAAAACTTGGCTACCTAGCAAACGAGATCTAGCTCCGTCAATCCACCCGTAACTAAGCAACATATAACTATTTCTTTTTCACCACCCATATTGTGAATATACCATCTTACTTCCACATTTTATGTAAAACAGTGTGGCGTTACAATATTACTTTACGTATGTGTGCGTTATCGTGCCGTTTGCTTTGTCAAAATAACATGTAGGTAACGTATATACAGCTTTTTCTTATAATACCATTGAGGCATAAGTTGAAACCTTACCACTCCCAGTATCGTAAACAAATAAGTTCTTAAAATAGAATGCCTCGAAACTTACGTCTTCCTTTAGATGTTATTTATAAGTCATATTCTAACTGCATTCTAGAGAATTCCAACCCTCGTTTTTAATAGATATACTCGTATAAGCGAGTCACGGTACGACTTATGTAATATTTAATCAAAACGAATACATACAACAAGCGGCAAAAGGAAGAAATCTACACGACTATAATCACAGTTTAAGTACTACCATAGATAATTGTACAGAACGGTTTTCTCTTTAACAGTGTTTGTGCAATGCAGTTCTTTAACACGACAGGAGTTGGCTGATAGAAATCGTCACGTAAGGAAAAAGCGTTATGCCCCCTCCATACGACTTTATAGTATACGAGTGTGTATGTGTGTGCGTGCGAGTATCGGAATTCCAGCAGCCGAGAATCATACACTGGATGTACCATAACTTCAATACTGAACGCATGGGAATCCTATTAAGACTTACTGTTCGATTTAGATTTTTTTTTAAATATATAATTCGCTATTTTATATGTAATATTTAGTAAATGAACATTTTTCTTATAATATTAAATGAAACTTTTTTTATTTTTTTCCTTACTTTACATTCAGAAACGAAGTTACAAACATTTTTATCCAACATATTAATTTTATTGCCATACATTTTAAATGCTCTGTATAATTTTGCTTGTACAGTAGAACCTTGATAAAGTAAAAACCTCTATAATTAGAAAAATAATCTGCCTGCTTTCCCTCAGAGCCCAAAGCCTTTATTACTTAAAATACGCACCATCTATAACTTAAACTAATAATTTCAGTATTAGCCCTCAATTACTAAAAGAAATGTTTCGACGAGCTCTATAACATAAACTGTCAGCCAATGAGTCATTTCGAATGAATGTACAAAACAAAATGTTTCTCGAAATTTATTGCTTACATGTGTTTACAAGTTAAATTGTTAACAAAAACAATAAGTATGTATTACCTATTCTTCTGCACAATCTAAATACTAGAAACTGTGACAAACTGGTTGTCCCATGTTTTAGACTTAGTAAAACCAGTAACAGTTTTTTGGGTATTTCTGTTAGATTTTACAACAAAGTCCCAAAGGATATTACCGATTTGCCGTAATGCGAATTTAAGCGCCATGTCAAGCGGGTTCTGGTATGTAAAGGCTATTATAGAGTGGATCAATATGTGAACGATGGTGATGTCTGGAATTGACTCATCTCTGTGCATCCATTGAAAACGTTTGTGACATGTACCTAATATATTCTAAATATTATATATATTTGTTAATTGCCGGTTCTTCTCGATGACTGGGTTGTTTTCCGAACCGGGGGTAGTTTTTGACGTTCATAAGTGCCTTCTTAGGGCCTAAATTGAATAAAGTGATTTTGATTTGATTTGACCAGAAAACTGTGCTGTGTGATAAAAGTTACATAGTAAAATGAGTTTAAAACGCAAATTTAACAACACTCACATACTCTCAACTCTCATAGAAAATCAAATCGATTTAGATACCGCGAACTGTTTAAAACAAAAACAAATTCACAACCTATTTTGTTAGTAGACTAAACTTTAAATAAAGTATTGTTTTCATGTAACATGTGTATTTTATTTTACCACTTCTTCTGGCGTATTCGGGTAAAGAAAGGAACTGTATATTAACTCATCAGTCATTCTACAACATAAATCCTTGATAAGTTAAAAACTCTCTAACTTAAAATATTTTGTTTACCTTGGTTTTTACCTGAACGAGGTTCAAATGTAGCTTGCAAAATGGTAGTCGACAAGTTAACGTCTCACTGCTGGGTAACTGTCTAGAACCACAGTTTTTATTTTTCCCTTACGTAGAGATGTTATCAGAAACTTCCTGAAGAGCTTGCGTTTTCCCAATATTTATGATTTATGGAGTTATACTTCTTTTGGTGCGTTAGGGAAAAATGATGAGAGTAAATTTTTACGATGCGCGCGCACACCGTAACGAAAAATCGACCTACCCTCAAGATAACTATAGTCAACTTTTTCTATTGTTAGTATCGTTTTTACTACAAACGTAGATTAGGCGAAAGATAACATGTTGATTACATTCATAACAAAGGCGGTTTTCAAATAAAGAATGCACAAAGGGGTTGGATTGTTTACCGAAAGAATTTCTTGGATCAGCGGCAGTAAAGTTCAAAATGGGACAGGAAGACATACTTCTTTTAGTGCGTTAGGGAAAAATGATGAGAGTAAATTTTTACGATGCGCGCGCACGTCACGAAAAACCGATAACTATATACTCAACTATATAATATATCAATATAACTCAAGATAACTATAGTCAACATATTGTTAGTATCGTTTTTACTACAAACGTAGATTAGGCGAAAGATAAAAAAAATTAAAAAAAAATTTTTATCGCGTTAACCCAAAAAAGTATAACTTCTAACGCGTGTACATAGGTACACACACACACGTTTTTTTTACCTTAAGGGTGGTTAGACTGAAATAAGTATCGAAAAATCAGCAATTACGGGCCACTGTTCGAACCAGCGAACGTATTCCACGGCCCTTCACCGTTCAACTACTATGATAATTATTTTCCTATGTGTTTATTATTCTTAACAAAGTATAAATAGACTATATATACATACTAACGACTAGCACAATTATGATTTAATAAAGTGGTTCAACGAAGTTCGTCAATCGTATCTCTAATAAACATTAAAACAACGATGTCAGACAATAAATAATAGTACTTACATTTAAATAAATCGAATGTTTTGATTTTAATTTAATTTACCGAATTTTACTAACGAATTACGTTTTATCTATTGAATTACCGGTTTTTTATTATTGTATACATGAGAAGTGTTAGAATGATTGTTTTACCTACTGTTATAATTCAATAGATAAAACTATAAAATATGGACAATTTATCAATCAAAAAATTGTTTAAAATTGATATCGGTTATAGAATGCAATAAAGTCTTGTTGTCTCTTGTTATTAACTGGTTAAACTCTTAAACATAATAACTTGTATTATTGAAACGACAATTAAAAAAAATATTAATTGACTTGATATTTTTTTTTTATCTTTTAAATAATTTCTTATAGAAAATTACTACTTATTATAAAAATAAATATAAATGAATAATTAGCAGTTTCTAATCAATTTCAAAAATCGATATCTAATCGATATTTTATATAAATTAACGATTAACTTAAATACCGTTTTTTTTATCCTGATTGTAAAACAGTCGAGATGAGTTTTAATTTACGAAGTAGTTGAAATAGGTAACCCACCTAGGTTATAACCCACGGGATGGGTTACAATCCACGGAGTGGGTTAAGAACAAGTTATCATCAATTTCGTTTCATCCACTCGGTGGTTTAGCCGTATAAAACGAATTGTTTAACATTTAAAAATATAACCTTTTACCTAGATAGATCACCCCGGGGTGGAACACAATTGGTTTTAACTAGAATTTAACCCAATCATAGAGTTTTAACCCGGATGATTACTCGTCTATACTAGGCGGCGAACAATGACATATGACAATACTGACCTTTCTTTATTACCATTAGATGTATGAATGTCGAATAATTTTATACCTATTTGATTTAAGGCATTCAGGGGCCGTATTCTATACTGATTGACTATAGAAGTAAATTCACAAAAAGAAAAAACAATTACAAAAGTCATCCCCCATCACCGGTTTGATAATACACTCGTTAATAATAGAAACATCACTATAAAAGAAAAATCTCCTAAAGATGTCTCATGTCTTAAAGAAATGTTCCGATTGGAAGCTTTTTGTAATATGCATCAGAATTAGTAATCCGGTCGAAAAACTCAGTATAATTTCTATGAAACAACTATCCCAGCGATATTATAACGAATTCTACATAGTCTGCGATATACAGTAACAATTACTCATCTGTGTTATGACTTTGTGAACCGAACGCGTCAAACAGGTTTACACCGATATATCGAAAAACCGATAATGTCGACAAAACACATTCATTATTCATATCGATTTAACAAAACGATGTTAATACTAAATATTGCAATATTTGCGATATTTTAAAATTATTAATGCAAAGTTTTTAACCAAACATATACAAAATACGTACACGAGACATATACTACCGTCGTTACATCAATACCCGTTGAACATCTTTTTTAAAGGCCGGAACGACTATCAAATACCGTCATAGCTTCGAGAAAATATTTCCAAATTATTATCCTATTATTATTTGCATTTTTGTTTATCACTCTTATATATATTAAAGAAATCAGATAATCGAAATTAAACAGTCGATATATGATACATTATTTTCAACCCTAGCCCCAACATATTACTTATCAGTTGCCAATTAACTAATCAAACGTGAATCACAACTTTTCATATCGTAAATAAACTTTGCGTGACATGAGAAAAACCACTTTACCGATTAATATTTCACTTTATCGGTTTTGTCTACACATAAAACGATACATTAATTGAGACGTGAGATCACCGATAAGGGCGTCGACTCACATGTACCTGTGCTACGTCGGCGATGTCGAGTAGAATCGCTTCATCGTCGTGTCAATGTCGACGATCGCGTTGCGCATGTCATGAGTCGCGACACCGATCGTATCGAATGTATTCGCTAATCGGTCTATCGCTCTCGCCTGGAATTTATACATAAATAACTTGTGGAGTTTTTGGCGGGATCTTAGTATAAAGTTAGATCATTTAGTGAATTTTATTCATAACCTTGTGTTATTTAACTCTATATTTTGTAGTAATGGTAGTGTTTTACATAATATAGTTCGGTTATTGTGCACAATTGAAGTGGATGACAAATAATACCATAGGGGATGAATTATGTGATGCCACATAAACTCCATGGAAAGTTCTAGCAAGCCACCATTTTACTAGATCATTTATATCACAAGTCACTTATAATATTATTACCTACTCGATAATCGCAGTAATAATCTAGAAGATTGGAACTAGAGACCTGGTTGGACACCGCTTCAATCCACTTAGGTTCCAAACCCTTACAACTTAGTCGGAGGTTTTGGTGAAGGAACCTATTGATGAAACCATAGCAGGGGTCTAGGGTTTTTGCTAATTTCACCTCGGTAGCTGCCACCCTGAAGTTGAAAATCTGTCACCAAGCAAATGTTGGCGTATTCCGGCAGTTGCACTCTCAAGTGCTCAAGGTTTTCACTGGCTGGACCACACCATCATTTAACATCAGCTGAGGTTATAGTTAAACACTAAATCCTACATAATATATAAAAAAATCCAATTTCTTCTTTATACTTTATTGGTTTCTGTTTTTGACCACAATGCCCCCTGATGTTAAATGACTATGAGGTCCAAGATGGTAAACACACTAAACTAGTTTTCTGTTATGGGGTCGGTCAAGCATTACGTAAGCAACAAGCACCCTTCGTGGAGAGTGGGTGGGGCGGTGGCGTATCATTGCTTTATACTTTGCCTTTTTATATAGGAAACGAACAGTCGGGTCAACTGATGGTCAGTGATCACTGCCGTCCATAGATACTAGCAACACCAGGGGAGTCGCAAGTGCGTTGCCAGTCTGTGTTTGGGGGATTATTATATTATATATATATTATTATATTAATTATATTATATTATCTTATGAAAATTAGGCAACAACGTCGACGTGAAGTAACAGTGCTTGCATTGTTGCGTTTCGTTCGGTCAGTGAGAGCGCCGGATGCCCACCTCCCCTCTCCTCTCCCCTCTCCCTCCCTTTCCCCGAACACAGGCTGACAACGAACTTTCGACTACCCTGGTGTTGTTAGTGTCTATGGACGGTGGTGATCACTTAACATCAGGTGACCAACTTGTTCGTTTGCCTGTTATATAATAAAAAAATTAATCCACTTATTCATCTTTCGTTTTCTTTTGCTAGTAAGGAAATTAGCGAGATTCTGTAACAATTATGGCAAGACTTTTGCTGACACGAGGCGAGTAGAAAGTGACAAAATTCTGCTCACGTACTACTTAAACGGCTCCTACAGCACGACAAAGTGACTGAATTATACCTGGTGGTATAAGTATAATAAAGGCGACCACTAGGTGATCTGCAATCCATTGGTATCCTGCGAGTCTCTCAGCAGTAGGTTATACACTGACTCTCCCGGTAACACGTCAAACTCAAAGGTAGTCATTGTGACTGGTTTATCACCATGTGAATAGTTACTGCGATCCAGTCGGGTGATCCTGATTTTAAATATAACCCCCCTAGGAAATGAGTTTTCCAAGACACTCTCTTAGTACTCAACTGTATGTTATAAATAAGGAACTTCTCCGAAAATTTTAATTCTTATAGAATCACCAGGTTAAGGTCTATGAGCGTCCAACAGTATCAAGAACTTTATTAAAGAGTTATCTTTCCCAAGTTAAATTTCTTACCAAGCACAACTGAGATCTATGTATATAATAAGTTATATTTATAAGATTTGTATGGTGTTCGTAAACATTTACCTGGATATGCGAAGCCTCTGCGAGTCGTTCCATGGCCTGTGCGTTCATATGGGATGCGTGGGCCAACTGTGTCAAAGCTGTTGCTTGATCGCTCATCACTTTTACCTACAAATAATATCACCTAATTGTAACCATTTAAACTCCAAAATCGACTATAGAATCCTTAACTAACAGACAGACAGACACACGTAATAGGGAGTAAGTAAAATCGTACCAAAAACCCTGATCGCTTCGGAAGTATGTCAGTAAAATATCATCACCTAATTATAACCATTTGAACTCCAAAATCAATCATAAAATCCGTAAGTAACAATCAGAAACACATAATAAGGTGTTAATAAATCCTATCAAAAAGTCTGACCAATCCAGAAGTATGCCAGTAAAATATCAAATCATAATATCCGTAACTAACATTCAGACAAACTCAAATAATAGGGTATAAAAAAGTCGTATAAAAAAGACTGTCTGATCCAGAAGTATGTCACTACAATATCATCACCTAATTATAACCATTTAAACTCCAAAATCAATCATAAAATCCGTAACTAACAAGTAGACACACATGCTAAGCACATGCTAATGCTAATAAAGTTGTATCAAAAAGCCTGAACAATCCAGAAGTTTGTCAGTAAAATATCAAATCATAATATCCATAACTAACAGTCAAACAGACTCATACAGACATAATAGGGTGTTAATAAAGTCGTATTAAAAAGCCTGACCGATCCAAAAGTATTTCAGTAAAATATCACCATACTAAATGTATTCTTTTTCAATCCAAAATTACTAAATAAGGAAGCAATATTTAATATATATTTATATGGTTTGAATACCTTACAGCTTTAGCTTTTCATCATAATTTTAGGTGATGATAGGTGACAGTGTAACCTAAGATGTTAACACGCTAAGTCTAGAAAAACTGAATTTAAAGTGTAGCTGATGGAACAATCCTATAGGTCTTTGCTATAGTTTTGAAGTGAAACTTTGAATGGGAGGCCTTTGATATTTTAATTCTGAACATTCTGTATGACGAAAAGTGATGGAGAATGTACCCTATAGATATACCCTGCGTAGGGTAGAGTGGTGAAAACACCAGTTTTCGTCCGATCGCCGAAATTAAGCAACATCATGCTCAGTCAGTACTTGGACCATTGACCACTGTAGAACTTCCCCTGATGTTTTTTTTTTATGTCATAACTGGCAAACGAACAGTTGGTCACCTGCTGTTAAGTGATCACCACTGTCCATGAACACTAACAACAC
Source organism: Antheraea pernyi (assembly GCA_015888305.1). NCBI lineage: Eukaryota > Metazoa > Arthropoda > Insecta > Lepidoptera > Saturniidae > Antheraea > Antheraea pernyi. The sequence continues at coordinate 155,827 of MU159535.1, read as the reverse complement.
CGGAGGAGTCGCAAGTGCGTTGCCACCCTTTGGGGGGAAAGGATTAGGGGAGGAAGAGGGAGAGGAGGAGAACGGAGGGGAGGGGGGCCTCCGGCGCTCTCACTGACCGAACGAAACGCAACAATACAAGCACTGATACTTCACGTCGGTTTTCTATGAAAGGGTGGTACTACCCCGGACGAGCCTACCCACTCATGCTGAAACCCGTAATAGTTTCAATGTGGCTCTACCACCATTAGGTTGATGTTGGCTTTGACCTTGTTTTTTTAATTCCTAATAAACAAATTACACTATAAAGATTATATCAATATATGGTTTAAAGGTAAACCAACCAAAGAATTAATCTCTATGTTATATGAATTTTTTCATTACAAAATTTGATCTTCACAAACAAACAAACATGACAAAAGTGCTGGGAATATACACTGTGTCAGGTAGTGGTAGAGGTAGGTAGGAGTAGTATCTCACTTGCCTTCAGGTATTGGAGAACTTTCTTGTTTTCTTTTTCACATCTACATTGAGTAGGTCCACACAACTTATTTTTATAATATTCAAACTTACCAATTTTTCCATTACAGCCATCTGACGGTCCTCAATATCGATTATCGGCTCCTCAAAAGCCAAAACAGGTTCAGACTCTGTATGGTTCTGATCCATACTGTCCTCATTAAATATGCTATCTTCTAAATAAGACTCTTGTTTGACGGCTCCTTTATTTTCTAAAAAAAAGAATCATATATTCATGAAATTTTGGTTTAGTGATAATTCACTATAGGAAGTATGTTTTGGTTACAAACAGTTTAATATTTACATAAGTTTGGAAATTGTCAGTTTTTTATTCATGTTTGTTGTTCACTCCCTTTATATATACTCCCAACATGTTTGTTAACAATTTTGTTATAAACAATTGCTACTATAAATGTGTTTGTCTTATTTGTCTTCATATTTATTATTATACACCATTCCTATTATGTATTTTTTATATATTTACTTCTCTTTTTCAATCTTACTATCATTAATTAGTTATATATTTATTTGTTTAAAAAAATATATAAATTTAAAATATAATTATTTTCTCAAGTTTTATAAGAAATAATCTTTGTGAAACTGCAGGAGAAGAATATATAACAATAATGAAACAACAATAAAATATGTAAGCAATTTTTTACAAACTTACTAGGGTTATCACTTGCCAGAAATAAATCCCATATTTTCTTTTCAATGTTAGAACACAAACTATTTGGGTCTCCGCCACATCCTTGGACTTTTGATCTCACCGTTGATTTCTTGTCAGCCCAATACTGAAATTTTGTTTTAAAAAAATTAAAAAGTGTATTTTTTCATTATCTATTGTTTATCTAATAAACTATTCTTTGATCTTAATATACCTTTATCCAAGACTTCATTGGACGAGTGGGTCCAGTAATATTATTAACTATCCTAGTTAACTTAAACCAAAGTTTCTTGCTCTCGTCTCTTCCTTCTAAGCCTCTCAGCTGACCCAAACCTAAAGCAGGATGTTTTTCCATAAAGTCCACAATGGCAGTCACCTGTTCCAAACTAGGTCTTGACTGAGGAAACAATCAATATAATACATATTATTTTTTAACTTAATTATATTTGGGATTTAAAAAGACTAGAATTAATCTAGTCATTAAAAAATATAGCAGGATAAATAGATAGCAGGCATAAAAACTAATTTCTGATATTAGATAAATATTTAATTTATATAGGTATAAAATGATATCTATAACAAAAGTTCGCTCTATGTGGGTATAATCTCAGAAAATCAGCTTTTTAAATACAAATTAACATTGAATAAATAATTTTCAATACTAAATACCATCACATAACGCATCAGACAGTATATATCTGAACGAAACAATTGTACAGCATAACAAAAATAGACCTACGAATAAAATCCATTTGTATATTAAATTTGCAAATAATTATTTGTTTTTTTCATTCAAAATTAACTCGCACTTTTCCAGTGTTATTTTTCCTTATCAAATTGTTTTCATAGTAACAAAAATAACTGATGTAAACAAACAGTTTTGAAACTGTATACACGCCGATTGCTTTTTTCACAAACTCATTGGATTCACGACTTGAGGAGTAGAAAGTAATATAGAAACATTTCAACATGGTATGGGACACTCACCGCTATCGCACGGTCTGTCATCTTCTACTAGTGCAAATTATTGAATTGCACTTTGAATAAAACTATGAGATTATAAATAATCACTTTTTCATTTATCAATTTTCATATTGGATATGTGCTTTGAAAAACAATCCTATAAAACGTCGATAGTAAATTACATGACAACCAATAGTTGGGGCGTCGGGAAGGCTTAGTGATGTGGTAAAATTATTCATAACGCGAATTGTTATCTATTATTTATAGTTATTATACAATAAATATCTAAAATGAAACTTAAAGTTATAGTAACTTATCTCTACAAATAACATAATATGTATTCCTCGTCGAACTTTTTGCTGCTCTGTATAAGTAAAGATAAATTAAGTCTGGGAGTATAAAGTAAAATATTCTTATAGTAATTTAAAATAAGGAATCTAAAATTAAAATTCATCCTTAAGTTGTCTTGATGTTAATCAAATATGATTCAAGTGGACACTTTCCTAGTATATTGGGTAATAGGGATGTAGCAATATAACTACATTTTACATTTACAAAACTTTTCATCTATTAATATTATAATGTTGACACAGCATTATATTGACAACAAACTAACTAATAAAAACAAATATCAATAAGAAACAATAGAAAGAAAATATAACAAAAATAGTAATAACAAGTAACTAATATCAACGAGATTATTCTGAATATGTCTGTACGGCGAGAAATCAATGGACTTGGAGGTCGATGACGTGTAACACTCTCACTAAAACACTTGGCTGTAATGATCCTAGAGAGTGGTGAGTAGCGCGCGGGCAAGCTCTCTACGCCTCCACCTTCTTTTACGTCCCGCTGATACCTACATTTGTGCACATTTTCAGCTCGGAGCGGTCAAAAATATTAGTGAGGACTATCATAACATTTTAATCTTGAAGGACTATCATAATCTTCAATTTACTGTTTTTACTCTTATCCAATGAAGTTTTAAGTTTCTGTAATGTTTCTGTTCTATTAGCAAAGTATATTATTTCCATTAAAACATATTACTCGGCGCTCTCACTGACCGAACGAAACGCAACAATGCAAGCACGTCGGTTTTCTTTGAGAGGGTGGTACTACCCCGGTCGAGACGACCCATTCTGTTGAAACCATTAGTAGCTTTGGCGTACCTCTACCACTTACACTCAGTTTAGAGCATTGATGTAGCCAGGTCGTACAAGAAAAACACTAGTTTCAAATAATATTAGCAGCAACCCGTTATTTCAACTACGTTTGTAAACAATGTTAAGTATATTAAATATTATTATTATATTATAAATAATGATAATACAGCGGTTTATACAACGTACCCTGAGATAGCTTTAAAATGGCAGAATTTATTTAAATTTACTTGAGACTTATTCTCATATATTAGCCAGTTTAATTTTTTTAAATATCTAAAGGCATAAATATTATAGTGTGTACCAATATGAGAACGATTGTGACGTCTGGAAATGACGTTCCTCTCTGTGCATCCACTAAAAACGATGTAACTATATATGTTTTGTTAAAATATGTGTCATGAAGAGATTAACCAGATAGAGTTTCTTGCCGGTTCTTCTCGACGACTTTGTTGTTTTCCAAACCGGTGGTAGCATTAACTTTCATAAGCGCATTCTCACGGCCTAAATTGAATAAAGCATATTTTGATTTGATAAACAATATCTCAATAAATTACAACATATATATTACTCATATATATAACCAAAGAGAAACAAAAACTCATTCATCGTCACGAACTTTCTGGTTCATAATATCATTAAGATAATCTTATACATATATTACAAGTTTTCTTTTAAATAGTAAACAGATCAACTTGAAAATATGAAGAATTGAAACCGATATAAAATACACATAATATTTCACTTAATTTTCTAAAAATGTAATCGCATGTCATCCCTTGTCTTGATGTAACTAATGCAGTCTATGGGCTACACACTCTGTGGTCTTGACATGTTGAGTAGGGTCGTAGGAAAACACTCGTTTGTAGTCTACGTATAATATTTTCACAAAAATTTCGTGAGCAAGATCTGTGTGATATTATATGAGAGAAGAATTTATAAAGCTACATATAATCCGCACAATTTATGCGGAAGACTGTGTATATTCTTATCATATAACTATTATAGTTTCCTACAAGTGCAAATGTTTTTGTAAATATGAACCTATAAAAAGATCACAAAAATGGCAAATTCGGTAAACATATCAATTGAAGCGCCTATAGAGAATCAAATTCAAGAAATAACATACGATGGGCAGGAGATATACCAAGCGTACGTAATGTATTTTAGTTTTTTTTTTAATATTCTAAATATTATTATGAACTTTAACACTCCACTGATCTAATAACCGAATTAACTACATTTTATGATCTCATACTTCTATGTATTTATACTTACTATCTTTAAATATTATTCCATTATAAAATACAGTTTAATATAAATTAAACAATATAACGTTATTTAATCATTCTCTATATATTTTGTTACTTTGGTTATATTGCTAAATAAAAAGTTGGCTGATAACAGTTGATATTAGTGGAAATGTACAAAATATCATAAAGCCAGATAGAAAACAATATAACTTTGTCTATATTACTCTTAATAACTGCCATAATATCTAAATTGAGTCTTGTCTCTCAAAGGGATTTTTCAACAACAATATCTAAGGAATTGTCTTTTTTATAACCCTGTTAGGGAATTAATTTTCAATAATCCTTAGTGCTTGTTTATGTTATATATAAAATTTTGTTTTCATACCTATCAAGTATAAGCAGTACTTTGTGTCTATAATCTTAAATTTTATTAACAATATATGAAGACAATTTAAATTACTATTATATTAAATTTTAACTTTTTAGGCCACTGTCTATGTCAGAGAATCTAGTGAGATTGGCTCAAAAGATAGACTTTTCCAAATCTGAAGATGAATTTTGTAATATCAAAAAAGAAGGGGAAAGTAGTTCTGAATCAAAATCTGATGATGACAACAAGGATCCAGGGTATCAATCGAGCTTATGGCCTTGGGACTCTGTAAGAAATAAACTGAGAAATGCTTTGACAGAGGTCTGCGTACTTGCTGATGTGTTAAATATTGCTAAAGAGAAGAGATATATGGTAAGTAAGACGGGATTAGTTTTCCATTTCTCAATAAAAATGATGTAAATAAGTTATGGTGTAAAATAGACCAGAACACAAAAAACTATATTATAGCTCAGGAAATAATGGGGTTGCATATTTTTGGTCAAAATATGTGTTGCAAAGAAATCAATTTTTAAAGGACTTTGCATTAAACATGAAAATTTATTGAAACTATAACACTTATGTGCACATAACTATATACACATGTATATATTGTATGTATGTATATATACATGTTTGTATATATTATCTGCCCTTTTCCCTGGGTGCTGATTAAATTTATTATTATTTGATAACATTATTCTATACCTTATTTCACAACATAATCAACTTTTAATAAAAATATTAGTAGAATCCTGGCCATTTTAAAATTATTGATAGATAAAAATTCAAAATAATTTTATATTTGTAATGTGCTGGTAAATACCCATAACTTTGGAATAATTACAATATCAGAATAAGGAAGAATAAAACATATATTTGTAACTTGTTAATGAAATTATTTATTCAATTATATTAGTTGTTTCAAAGATTAGTTTTCATAAAAAAAGTATAGTAAATTATGCTATAGTGCGGTTTTTATTTTAACAAACATTTTATATCACATCCTTGTCATTGCAAAATTAGTTCTTGAGGGTAAGGTCCTAGACTATATACTACTATATATAGACTACTGAAATGTGAAGACAGTCACGTTCATCATGGGGTTGCGTTAGCAAGCTCCGCAACACTCCCTGACGGCAGGCGTTTCCCACGCCACACTCGACTGAGGCAGCCTGGTTGTGAGACTGCCTCCCAGCCCGCCGAACCCGTGCAATGGGAGTCCGGGGCCCCCGCCCCTTTCTCCCTGAGTTCGGCAAGCAGCGAAGAGGCTAAGCCGCTCCGCCACCGACCCGCAACTGATTTTTTATTGAGGTTTACTCCTCCTGTAAGGTCTGAGGGTAAGGTCCTAGAACAGGATGACTACTGAAATGTGAAGACAGTCATGTTCATCATTAGCAATTTTATGAACTAGTGGTATCAGAATGACAAGAATTATTATTTCCTTTTAATTTACCATTTCATAAATTATTTTATTTATTATAGTAATGCAGCATAATGATGACACTGTACCTGATATATAGTGGAATCTACAAACTATATTTATTGGTCTCCACCGGTATGCCCACCTGTAAGCTACTTAACAATGGCTGATCCAAAAGTTATTCATGTGATAGATTTATCATCTATTAGTGGGCCTATCTAAATCTTCCTCATGCATCACTTTATTTATTGGTGAAAACCAGAGGTCTTAGTTTTATAATATGTAGTGCTGTGATGATCATGACCTGGTTGCATGTAATTCCTTATCACTCTGCTAAAGCAATAAGCATAAGAGTGTCACAATGGCAGAGATTACAACTTATGTGTAGTGGTCATGATCGGACACAACTGTTGTGTGCTACAATCCAGTAAAATTATTATTAAATTTAATCCTTTCATAGGTTTTAGACCCTGTCCAGTCTGATCAAGTTGAAAGCAGGGCTATGGTCCAAGTCTACGGCCGAAAGAAAGCTTTAGCAGCAGCAGCAGCTGTGCTTTTAGCAGGTGTTGAGAGACTTAGGGCAAGTGAGACTATGCGAATGACACGTAACATGCCAGATTTCCATATAGACTTGCTGAGATTAAGGCAAAACTGGCGACTGAAGAAAGTATCAAATACAATCATTGGTGATTTGAGTTATAGAACTGCTGGCTCTAAATTCAACCAGACGGGTGTTTTTGAGGTTAGTAATTATCTTTAGTAAAATGACAACATTTTGGCTATTTGCCTGATGGTCAGGCGGTCATTCTTGATGTCTAAATGCAAAAAATTAATGAGACATTTGTAGGTGGTAGAGCCACGCTGAAGCTATTACTGGTTTCAGTATGAATGGGTCGGCTCACTCGGGGTAGTACCACCCTCTCACAGAAAACCGACGTGAAGTAACAGTGCTTGCATTGAGAACGCTGGAGGCCCACTTCCCTTCCCCCTTGCAGTCCCCTCTCCCTCCCCCTAAACATAGGCTGGTAACGCACTTGTGACTCCTCTGCCCCCAAATACAGGCTGATAACGCACTTGCGACCCCTCTGGTGTTATGATCACTTAACACCAGTTGATCCATCTGTTCTTTTGTCTCCTAAAATATATTTAAAAAAAAGGAATATACTTTTCCACAAAAAATTCTTGTGAACCATTTGGTTTCCATAGAGATTTCTCTAGACATTGCGCTCTTACTTTTTTGTACCATACAATTTTAATAAATTCATCATCTTACCCTTATCCCACCTAAGTAGGATCGGCACAACGTGTTTTCCTTTTTCAGGCTCGCCTATCAGATGTCATCTCAATATTCAGACCTTCTACACACATATCACTTTTCACACAATCCATCCATACCTTTTTCAGTCTTCCTCTACTCTTATATCCAGCGAACATCATACTTAAAGCTTTTCTAGTTACATAGTCTTCATCTCTCCTCATGACATGCCCATACCATGCAAACCTATAACTCACTTCTGTCACTGGTACTATTTTGAAGCTTCCTCTAAAATACTTATTATTAATCTCATACATTCTAGTCACACCACACACCACACATCCACCTTAACATTCGCATCTATGTTATCTATTTTAAGACCTAAAAATAAAGATTGCGCTGATAATTATAGCTACAAATCTTCGATCAACTTTTGTTGTAATCTGTGTAAGATAAATCCTAGTAGGAGAAAAAAAAACTATGCGAAATATTTATGTCCCTACCTAACTATATAATGAGAGTTTTCATACATTTTGAAGTATTACTTGATATAATGTAAAATATCATACAGTGTGAATAGTAACTTTAAAGCCAACTGCGGTGGATTTGTTCTTTTTTAATTATAAATAATTTTGCAACTTTTTCAATTATCAAAATATATAATTTTATCAATTTGTTTAATGTTCTTCATTGTTTTACATGAATTTTGGTTATGAATATGTTATAACATCTAAACAATATACTATCATGATAGATAATTTATTTATATTTTAAGCATCTATACATATAATAAGAATATATATTTTTTTTATTTTTGAAAAAAAAAAATGTAATAAAATACATTTCAATCATTTTTAGAAATATCTGTCTGTCTGTTTATATGAACACGGATCACTGCTAAAGTATTGCGTTCACGATAAAACCTCACCAAGAAAATCATAAACCATCAAGTAACTTTTAGTCTTGATTTCATTAAAATGGGTTAATTCTAATACTGTAATGTTACTATCATTTTAATGACGAAGCGAATTAAGTACAAGAGTAAGGCAAATAAGTACATTCAGATGATTTTATTAGTCACTGTGTTTTTACATTAGGTTCCACGCGGATGTATTCGCGGACACAGCTAATTTTTAATAAATTTGCTATTTCCACAGGTGACCAAAGCTCCGGAAGAGCAAATAGCACAAGCGATGAGCTTAAATACAGGTGGACCAACACCATCGGCTCTTCGAGTCACTGTCCCACCTGAATTGCAGGGTGTTGCTTTCATCTCTGTACTTTGTCAGAAAGGTAAATAAATTATCACTATAATTAAAACTCATTAATGAAGTTCTGGAATTTCTACATTTCAATTCGACTGATAACAGATGAAAGGTGGAAGTCGTCGTTATCAATTGTACTTATTAAATAGGTTTAATTAAACCGTTAAGCCACAAGGCCTTACAGGGTGTTAACTTACCTACTTCACCCACACTATAGGCCTCTTCTAGATAATACCCTTAAAACATCTGGTTAAGGTGACAGTCGTTGTCATGCTGACCCACAAATTTTGTTAGTTGATCCCAAAAGCGTCACTTTTTCATCATGGGGGTAGCAATCTCAATACGTACAGACACCATACATCACTATATATATTCCGCTTGACACCGGAATGCCACCATGAGCAGGTGTAATCTGAATGCAACCGCTGTATCGCGCCATAGGTATGCGAGACGGGGGAAACGGATTAATTGATACTATAGTATCTTATATATCATTATGTCTCATGTGCGTCTGACACAGACAGTCCATCCGTTCCGTCCCCCCCCCTCGCTCTAAAAATGGGTCGTGCGTGCTCTTTTCTTCCCACTCTCCACCTCTCCGCGCACAGCTAAGGCGCGGTTTCGCTCGAACTATAGTATACGTAGTGGTGGCATGGTAATGACGCAGTTACACACAATTGCCATGTCCTACGAATCGCATACATTCCAGAACAAGAGGATGTCGTAACAGCGACCCTCAGTTCTTCTGCTCTCAACTGCCCGGGCACACTGCCGGGTGACGGGGCCGAGCTTCACTGGCAACAGAAGCTTGAGGCTGCGCAAAACGTATTGTTTTGCAAAGAACTATTTGCTAGATTAGCCGCTGAGGCTGTGCAGCTTGATGCCTCTATTCCTCATATGGTTGTTGGTAACCAGATTATGGCAACAGTGAGTATACTTTTTTTACTTTGCAAATATTAACTCTTGATCCTATTTTTACCTGATGTTAAGTGACTCTATGGTCTTTATATTTAAAAAACTATCTCTCAAGGGCAGCAGCCGGAAATACCCTACATGTGCTTGTCGACAGATTTTGAAATTAAAAGACCAGTTTTGTTGTGATGGGTTATGTTTTGAATCGGTGGTAATGTTTTGACATACATGAGCGCATTCACGGGGTCTACATTAATTAATGTATAGGTATTAGAAGTATGCGTGAGAAGTAAACCTGCAAAATTTATATACTCATTAGTCATCCTGATTTCTTTGCTGATTTTTTTTTATACCCAAATTAAAACATTTTTCAGAAAATTATCAAATTTAACCCAAAAAAAGTTACTTATTTAAAAAGGTTATTTATCAGATTGTTATAATTTCTACAAAAATATAATAATTGGGACCTTTTTAACTTTTTATCTTTAAAGGTACTCATTGAAACAAAAAACAAGATAAATTTAAGATGTTAAAATCCATGAGATATTCGCTTTTTCCAGAAAAATCATAATTTCTTCGAAGTGTGCCCTATTTAATTAAGAATAGCATTAAAGAAAACTTGATCAATTCTGGAGAAAATACTTCCCAAAATAAGTGAGCAGACTTTTCCTTTGGTTTTTTAATCTAATAAAATTTTAGAATCAATAAAGGAGTTTGAGTTGATTTCAAGAAAAAAATTTGAGAATAAAAAATCTAAACCTGGTAGTAATCCTCGAAAATGTTTTTACGGTTCTCGAAAAAGATAAGCAAAACAAAAAAAAACATCTACGAATATTTTTACAAAAAATCCCTTTTTCAAATATACATTTCATATAAAGACGAAAATAACAAAAATAGTCCCAATATTTATTTATTTTCAAAAATTTGTAAGTAGCTTTTATTTCATAGTAAGGGTGTGGGGGGTGTAAGTGGTGTCAAATAAGGACTGGGTCGCAACCACCATGTATATGGCGAAAAAGCCCGTCATAGTGATTCGCTTCTGCGGGTTGCGTTTCGGGATCAGTCTGCACATATCCAGTTTTTCGCACAGCGGCGACCAATGATGGATAGTGTGTCACTCGGTGGTCGCCATTGTTTTTGGTTTGTACTGTGATTACCATCAGGCATAGTGCAGTAATTTTGCCGAGCTACAATAAAAAAAAATGTGGTGTAGGTGTTGTGGGGCTTGTTTAGGTATGATATTTGTTTTAGAGTATAAATTGGGGGATTGGAGGGCGTTTGGAAAGGGATACCCAACAGGGAGTTAACGGACACTCTAATGTAATATTTAATTTACATTGCCTTTGTATATATGTATTCATTTTATCTATTCACTACACTATGTATTTTTAGTTATATATCAATTTTAAGTTAATTTTATTATTATATTTTTACTTCATTCAAATATTTGCACAATTGATAACAATGGTGCTGGTTAGTTGGAAGTAAATTCCTTGTGGCATTAAGACTACCAGTATAGTAAATTAACATGTGCAATAAAGTATTTATTAACTCAAAAAAGTTTTACAATTTTATTTTTTTTGGGTTGGGTAACAGTCTTTTTATTTTTTCTGAAAAGTACTTTAATGTGGAGTTTTTCAAAGGAAAAAAATCCTGTCGAAGCAAAAGGACTGTTGGGTTTAAAAGTGGTCGATTTCACAAAGCATGCCTTTTATATAGTTTACTAAAAGGTGTTAGCTTCTAAGAGTCACCACGAGATCGTTATTGGAAGAATTATACAAACCAACCTTACCAAAATTCCTCAAAACAGAGAAGTGTCGACAGTGGCAGTCCAAAACATAAAGCTGTCATAGAACAATAAATAGATATGTGCTACCATTTTTACATAACTTGAGTTATATTTTTAAGTACTTCTAAACCATCCCAAAGTACAGTCTAAACTTTATTTAGGGAAATTGAAAAGCCTCTGTATTTTACTGCGAAATAAACAGTTTACCTTAAATGGAGAGTAAACAAGAACTATGTCATTTTACAAATTAGAAAAATCTTCCTAATGGTGGGAATAGTAGATGGACCTAATCCAAAGCTTTTTGAAATGTAATGTTCCTTTTCGGTCTTTTCTAATGCATGAATTAACTACAATCCTTTGGCATACAGTGTATCTTTATTTAAACCCTTGGTTCAATAATTTGAAAGCAGCTAAAAATGTGGTAATGTAAAGGCAATCTATAATAGCAATAAGAAGATAATAGAGAAGTATAGTAAGCAACAACGTGCTAAACAATTACAAAGAAATCACGGAAAGAATACATCCTATTGCGTGTACAAATTTTGATAGTAAAAATTTTAATAATTTGTTTCTATTGTATTTCAAAATGAAATCTATGTTTATTCGGGGTCTAAATGAAGATATATTATTTCGCTGTTGGGAGTTTTTATATTACATTGTACCTATCAGTAGCCTATATAAACCAAACAGACATTAGTTATTTCCACATTTTAAAGAGCAGTTCGTTAAATAGATCTTCGGTATATAGAGTTTACATTGAGGCACCATGTGTAAAAAATGTATTTGCCGCTAATTAATTGCAGTTTTCTGCTAATTGACTTTCAAGTGCCATTTGTATATTAATTTCATGTATTTATTTATTTTTGTTACACAAACAATTTTGATCTTCACAGGTGTTACCTGGAATTCAACTGCTGATTGGTTTGTGTCATAACAATGGTCAAAACAGCAATAACACAAATCTCGATGGCATCAAAGTAAGTCTATTCACATAAGTAGACAAACTATACACACTCTATAGTCAGACATACTATATGAGTATCATCTTCAGAGTATTCCACTTAATTTATTTAGAATAGATTTGATACAGTCATCTGACTGACTGATACTGGCTAATTTTTCATCTAAATTAAACTCGTAAACGTCTAAAATTCAAATTTTAGACAACTTCGTAACGGTTATCAATCTTACATGGGAAGTTATAGTTGTTTTTGTATCACCTATTTGCATAGGCAAGAATCGCACTTCATTTTTTCTACCCTATGACCCCATTAAGCATTTTATCGCCTATATTTTCCTCCTAGAGCTCTATTTTTAAAGGAAAGCTATATTTTTTATTTAAGAATAGTTGATGAACAGTAACATCTTGAGAAAAAGAATACTTTAATTAGTGAAAGTTAACTAGTGAAACGCATATACACTTTCTTGCAATTTGTTCCACATTTTTTTTCTTCATATAGATCTAGACTTTTTCCTATGTAATCTACATTTTTTTTAAATATAAAATTTGTTAAAATCTTTGCCCGACTATAATATAATTAATAACATATTTATTTCATTTACCTCACGACACTGACAGATGTTTTTGTTGCATCTGTCATAGTAATTTTGTACTACTATTCAAATTTCATTTTATACTCTTCTTTAACAATACATTGCGATGATACACCATTTATATGGCTCATCTCGTTGCAAGTATCGCCTTTAATTCAGCCTTTATCAAAATAGATTTACTAACCATGAACACAATTTAAGCACATACTAACAAATAACATGGTTATATCTAAATAATAATAAAAAATGAAAACTTACAAAAATAATCTCAAATATCTCTTGAAAGTATGTCCTGATATACTTGAACAGTGCACACAAGCACTCAGAGTCCGACTGATTGATCAATTATTTTTTCTAGATATTTGGCAATTCTTTGCTATCATTTGAATTCAACTTTTACGTTTTTGTAATGGAAAATAGATTTTTTTTTTTCGGTGTTTGAAAATTCTCTAACATGACATAGGCTAACGTGGGGTGGTTAAGCACATCCCCTCAAGAAGAGACTTTCGTCCAACAGTGGCACATTACAGGCCAGTTGTATATTTGTAGCCTGAAGGCACAGCGGGGAAGTCTGATCATGATCACGTCCTGGAGCACTCACTGCACCAGTTGCTCCGAGCGGTGCATCACTCGAACACTCATCACCCGTTCCCGCACCCCGCAACTGGACCTCTGGGACCCTCGAAACGACGATGTCTTGCTGGTATATATATATCCAAACACTCCATTACTGTACTGTAACAATTTTATTTAAATTTGATTTCCGTATACATTTCGATTTTTTCGATGCAAACAATTCAGCATAAACATGCTTTAATGGTTTTAATTTTATTGGTTAATAATTTTGTATTTGTCTGTCATATATTTTCTTACTTTGTTAACTGGAAAGTACGGAGCATCAATTTTCATTTTTGCTAATTTATTTATCTTCCTTCACTTACCTATTTTTTTATTAAAGTAGTAAAACTCAATAAGCATTTCTGTATATGTTTGCATAGTTTGTTCTATCTAGCATTTTTACTTATATAAAAAGTCCAGAGTCTGAGTTGTTATTAACATCTTGAATATTAAACTACCTTATCAGTGCCATGAATTTTGTAAAACGAGTAAAAATGGCTGATCACTAAACTTCATTCATAACTAATTGTCTAAAGTTATTAATATCAAAAATATGAGATAGTTCACTTCGGAGTTCTGGTTTATTGGTCATTGAACTTGAAACAAGATTGCAATCCTGTTTGAGCATATACATAACTGTATATATACATGCTGTATTGACACTACATTGGTTAGAAATTAGGTAGGTCTGTGTTACATACAATTAACCACTGTATTCATGACTGGGCTTATTATAGATGGCATGACTTGCATTCTACATACAATTAACCACCGTGTTAGAGATGGGAAAATCTATGTTCTAACTGAAATTAACCACTGTATTCATAGTTGAGCTCATTACAGATGACATGACTTGTGTCCTAAATAAAATTAATCACTGTTAGAGATGGCAAAAGCTATGTTCCCAATAAATTTAACCACGGTATTCATGTTTGGGCTCATTATACATGGCATGAATTGCATTCTACATACAATTAACCACCGTGTTAGAGATGGCAAAATCTATGTTCTAGATAAAAAATCAACTATTGTATTCATGATTGAGCTCATTCTAGATGGCACGACTTGTGTCCTATATAAAATTAATCACTATGTTAAAGATGGCAAAATCTATGTTCTAACTGAAATTAACTGCTGTATTCATAATTGGGCTCATTATAGATAGCATGTCTTGTGTTCTACATACAATTAACCACTTGTGTTAGAGATGACAAAATCTATGTTCTAAATAAAATTAACTGCTGTATTTATGTCAGTGTTCATTATAGATGACATGACTTGTGTCATATACGAAATTAACCACTGTGTTAGGTATGAGAAAATCTGTTCTAAATAAAACTAACCATTGTATTCATGATAGGGCACATTATAGATAGCATGACTTGCATTCTACATACAATTAACCACCGTGTTAGATAGCAAAATCTGTTCCAACTGAAATTAACTGCTTTATTCATAGTTGAGCTCATTATAGATGACATGACTTGTGTCATATATGAAATTAACCACTGTGTTAGGTATGGGAAAATCTGTTCTAAATAAAACTAACCATTGTATTCATGATAGGGCACATTATAGATAGCATGACTTGCATTCTACATACAATTAACAACCGTGTTAGAGATGGCAAAATCTGTTCAAACTGAAATTAAACTGCTTTATTTATAGTTGAGCTCATAGATGACATGACTTGTGTCATATATGAAATTAACCACTGTGTTAGGTATGAGAAAATCTGTTCTAAATAAAACTAACCATTGTATTCATGATAGGGCACATTATAGATAGCATGACTTGCATTCCACAATTGCAATTAACCACCGTGTTAGAGATGGCAAAATCTGTTCAAACTGAAATTAACTGCTTTATTCATAGTTGAGCTCATTATAGATGGCATAACTTGTGTCGTATATGAAATTAACCAATGTTAAGTATGGGAAAATCTATTCTAAATAAAGTAACCATTGTATTCATGACTGGGCATATTATAGATGGCATGACTTGCGTTCTACACACAATTTACCGTTGTGTTAGTGATGGCAAAATCTATGTTCTAAATAAAATTAACCACGATATTCATATTTGGGCTCATTATAGATGGCATGACTTGTGTCCTATATAAAATTAACCACCTGTGTTAGATAGCAAAATCTGCTGTAAATAAAACTAACCACTGTAAATTTTGTCTCGTTACCGCTATAACATAATTCTTATAAAAATATTCAATATAAACAATAGCAATTTTCTTTTCTAAATAGGTCCAATGGCAGCAGATCGGTACGAACTATTAGACATGAGTAAGGAGCAATCTTTGTTAGAGCAAATCATACAACAAGCACAACACTTCTTCATGCGTCGTCGAAGCGAGTATGTGCTTGATACTATAGCAAAAGAGGTATTTTCTAGTTTTCTCCCCGTTGAGTTTAATTAAAATAAAAGTATCTTTATTGGAAGAAATTAATTGTTATAAATTCAGTAATTCTTGGACCTTATATTTTGATAAGAAATTTATATTTTCAATGATTATTATTGAAATAGAACTTTTTAAAATATTTATTCCTTTTCAGGTGAAAGATCCTCTTATAGTTTCACATTGGAATGCACTGAACAGCCCCACACAATCTTGTGTCAAAATTAATATTATGGCCCATGGGTATGTTAAGTTGAAATTGCAATTTTATGAATTTAAAATAATTTTAGATTGTGGTTTAAGAGAATGTTTATGTCTAGATATGATGCTGTGTGTAGAACTTCACTGGTTGTCCACGTCGGTGAGAAAACTCTTAAATGCATATGCCGTGATGGAAAAGTTAGACATCTCTCATACGAATTACAAGAGTTAAGGGATCTCATATATTGTCAGGTACAGTCTTTGTATTGTTTAGTATAATTTTGAAAATGCGATAAATTCTGAGTGTGTATGCTGTTTCCATAGAGTTTTGTACACTTCCTTTTGTCTGGAATATATTTTCACAAGGTCAACCATTATCTTACAGTAGTCCTCGTTTGTAATACTCCAAACAAGTCATATAATCCCAAATCCTTTTCTTGAAATTGTTAAACGCTACTAATCACAGACTTAACTAAATCCTTTTTATACAGATATACCAACACCAAATGACAGCCGTTCAAGCAGTAGGCCGGTGTATGGGTTGGCAGTTACTTGCCAGTAGCTCCCATTTAGGTTCTGGTCCGGTCGAACCTTTAGGCAACGCATCATCATGTCTTCTTGCTTCACCTAATGGTAAGATCAAGTTATTGGTAATAATATAATTGGATAACGATGGGCATAAAACTGTGGCTACTCATTAGCACAAAGTTATATTTAAGGTGGATCCAAGTGCAACTTTTTGCAATCATGTTGTTATATTAATAGCTCTATTTATTCATTTATGGAGAGAGCTTCTTTCCTTTATTTTTATCTTAAATTTCTCTTCATGGAATTAACTTTCTTATTTAATTTCAGGTGATAGGATGATAGCAATTAGATGTGAACCCTCTGTTGGTATTCAAGTGTTCATTGCTCAGTCACCAAGGAAAGACTTTTTCTCAAGTGAACTTGTACAAGACAAGAAATGGGAGAACCTCGGTGGAGCTTTCAAAGAAATCAAACTTGACAAAATGGAAGGCAAAAACTTTTTAAACAAGATGGAGTTACTAATGGCTTGTTTGAGTAGCCCATCGTAAATCAGTTTTACCAACTGAATGCAGATTATACTACAACCATTTTGGCGAAAATTGTGAAATCCCATAATAAAATTTTGTTGTTGCCCAATATTAATAATCTGTATAACTCTCAATTTATTTAGACAAACACCTAAACAATATATACCTAAGTAAGAGGTACATAAATATTAAAAAACAATTTTAAAAATTTAGTAAACCTGGCTATGATTCCAAGTTATATAAAAAAGAAAATAAACAATTTGATGAAGTAGTCATAATGTTTTATTTATAATGCCTTAACCACTAGAGTACTTAGGTAAAATGTTAAATAATTGCTGAAGATTGTTCTTGGTTGTATGTCTCGACGATGAGTGGCTCGAGACCAGATATAACAAGGAACTGGAACAATTAAATCACTAATCATATTTGTTCTATTTAAGATACGTTTTTTTTTACATATGACATGTTACCTTACTCATTTGAATGATTTTTATAGAAATTGCTTTGTCTACTAATTTATCAGTTGTTACAGTGGATAAAACTAAATCCTTGTTGTCGTTGTCTTGAAATTGTACAATACCACATTCTGAAATTATTATGTTCATTACAGTAGTTTGTTTTGCGAATTCCAAATGTAAAGCAAATAACGAACTAAACATAAAGTTGACTGACATCGAAGTAGGTCGATTAAAATTCACAAATAACAGTAAAAGTATCTATAATGTCAATTTAGACAAGACTACAATACTTGTTCCAGTTGACAAAATACAAGGCAATAATGTTTTGGGGACAAAATAACACAAGGCCATCAGAATTTTAAACAGTAATCACATTAAAGAGACCCAAGCAGCTGCTGATTTCCATATACAAATGGATATTATTCAACATTATACAATTAATAAACCTGTTAATTGTATTGTATGTATGAGTAGAAACTTCAACATGTCATCTCAGTAGTTATGTTAGTACCAGAAAGTCAATCAAAATCTATAAAATTACACAAATAAAAAATATAGTTCTAAACACAAACCATTTAATGAAAGTGAAAATAGAATTATCAAGAATGACACTCATAATACAAGATACTGTTCAAATTCTAAATATTCATTCAGACAGAAGACTATGTTAAGGACAATGTAACATTAATATATTATTACAATCAATAAATGAGGTCATATTTGCTAATAATTATTTATCGTGCTTAATGAGTGATTAGCCATAATATATTTGTTAGTTTCTTTAAAAAAATATAGACATTATTAGTTGAGAATGTAGAGACAATTCTATTTATACTTATTTATGATTAATTGTAGTAATCATGTTTTGTATTACATGATTTAAATTTATGCATATTAATAAAAGAAAAATGAAGTGTCCAAATAAAATATTAAGTTTTCTTTAATATAAAACATGGACATTTTCATGAATCTTTCAACAATTATTAAGAAAATAATAAAATGTTTTTACCTCTAATTCCTTGAAATATTAAACTCTTCCTAGCATTAAACCCCCAGAATTCAATGAATTTTAACACTTGGAAGGCTTCAGATTACGATAACACTAAACCTAAATTATGCTAAAAACTAAAATTAATACCGGGACAGAGGCGATCTAGATCTAAAGTTACCGCCACCAGAACCGTATCCGTCGCCACCATTGCGGTTGTACGGACGGCCGCCGCCGCCACCGTAGGAGTTGTTGAATCTGCCTCCCTGACTACCGAAAGAACGCCCACCCCTAAAATTACCGCCGCGGCCGCCTCTAAAATTGCCTCTGCGTGGTCCGTCACGCTTCCTCGATATTTCTACTTTGAGAGTCGCGCCTAACATTTCGATGCCGTTCATGGCGCTACACGCATCTTCCGCCTCTTGCAAGTTTTCAAATTCTATGAAAGCGAAACCTGGGGGGTTCAATGCTACCCAGACAGAGTTTAGTTTCCCATATTTATCAAACTCCCGCTCGAGGTCTTCTTTCTTGATTCCCTCCACGAGCCCACCGACGTATACGCGAGTACCTCCACTGCTCATGATTGTGTGTCTAATAATAAATGAAATACCACTTGAAACGAGTGATGACTTTCGTGTTATTAATCACTCAAATTTTTCACAATAATAAGAACATTTGCGACGCAAAATGCACGCGTGGTAATGAATACATAAATTGATACAAAGAAAACAAAATGTCGCCAGTGATTAATGCCACGCCACGCCACGCCAACATGTCTATTTTAATAGTTAAAATAACATATTAATAGAAATACTTACGTGATTACGAAATAAGGTTACTTCCTATATAATTTTAGTCTAGAATTACTGAAATTATAGTATTATTTATAATTATTGAAAATAAAATTTCTTAAGACGCACTACGCCGGAGAATTTTTGGAGTGAGTGAAAGATTGATTTGATTGGTTCGAACAAATATGGTGGGGCACACAGTGTGACCTGTAAAAATGTATAATTCTACTAATTTGCAAGACAAAGTCTGTTAAAAATTAAAATCTTCATGTCATACAACATTTTATAAGTAAACAAGTGAATGAAAAAAAATACCGAAATAAATAAAATACCTCATAACCTTTGTATATAAATTCTACAAAAATATTGTTTTTGGTTTCAGTTTGTTAGCTGCTAATTAAATGTTATATGAATGTTTAATGCTTCATTAAAAGATTATTTAACGCTAAAAATATATATTTAAAAGTCTTCTATAAAATTTGTTGGGAAGTAAAAAAAACAATTCTTGCTAAAATCTCAACAGTATACTAAAGTTGGTCACACTGATGGGACGCGCAGAGTCATAGTGTTGCTACATGAAAAAATATGAAACCATTTTAAAATGCAAAATAATGTATACATATAAAATCCATAATATAATATTTTTTTTTTTTATGTACGATAAAAACGTAAAACATTGAATTATTGACGTGAACGCGTCTTTAAATTTGCTACCACACCGTGGCAATCCAAAATAACCTAATAATAACGAAATTGGGGAAGCGCCGCCATTTTGAGGTCTTTCTGTTGCGTTTTGAGATTTCCATTTAGTATATCATACGTAGTATCCTCTTAGTAGTCTGTGAGTATATCTTTCGACTCGATGAAATTACTACGTTTGGTCAGGTTTCAATTGAAAACTCTTGTCAAAGTCTCTCGTTTATAAAAATCAATGTATGTATGTTTATTCGCTATGCATGCCGAAACTAGTAAACAGATTGTGATAATAATTTAGGGGGTTATATTGGGAACGCTCAAGAGTGTTCCTGGCTAAAAGAATCTATATATATATAATTTTAAAAAAAAATATATTAATGAAATTGTTTGCCTTCCAGAAAGAAAGGGTTTTTTCTTCTTATCGAAACCTTTTGATATTGTTTTGACATGTTTGACAAATTACAATGAAACATCAGTTATCACAATTAAATATACAATGTTTGTATCAATGTCATTGTTTAGGAATTTATATAGTTCTGGCATGGATACAAGGACGTAGTGTAATCCAGGGTAATGAAGCTGTTAATCTTAGCGCAAGAAGCTATCCAGTCTGGATATTTTGATCACTATAAAACCTATGTTCAGGATTTATACTCCCCAAACAAGACTGCCAACCCTAATTGGGTTCATATAGGCAAATCATATACTTCCATTAAGAACAACATTTCTGGTAAGCCATAGCCATTTAAGTTTTGTGATTGTTGCAAGTTTGCTGCATCTACTATCTATAGACGTGTGCTCTCCAGTCCATCTTGCAGAGCTCAAAATCAGGGACAACTGAATATGTGTATGTGGATTGGATGAAGGCATTCTAGAACACATTTTTTTCAAATACTCCAGTTTAACATTTTATTGTATGTTATTTTACCTAACAATAGACTACGTCAGTCTGATTTGAACAATGGCATAAGGGTATGTATTTTCTCCTTTTGTCAATACTCTGACTAATTTTACGTGTTTTAACAAAATTAAACTTTAACGTAACACAATAACTAACAGTAATTATTATGTAAATACATATTTATTTAAGGCATGATGTATGTAAGTATTGTTTGTCTTTGTGTATTTCATTGGCCTAATCTGGAAGAACTAAAAATAAAAATTTTATACTACATATAGGTAAAGTGACTCTCCCATGATTGACTTAACACTGCTAGAATTCGTATCCATGAAGCTCAAATATTAAAAAGTTGAAGTTGTACTTTGTGAGTTATCGGATATTCGGAGTAATCTCTGGTACCTACTACTGACCCGATTTTGAAAATTCTTACAATATATATGTACCTATTGTATATGTCTATATATATACATGTATTGTATCATTAAAATATATTTCTAAGTTCCATATCTCAACCAATAAAGATTGTTTTTATGTAATAAAGAAAATAAATATTACAATTACTAATTTCAAATTACTAAAGTTATTATATATAGGTTTCATGTATACTTGACAAGTTCTTATTAAAACAGCTAAATCAAAATGAAAATTTTATGGATGTAAAGTTTACTTCTTACAGGATATTAATTGATGGAGGTGGTTAGAACATAATAATATAAAAACTATAAGCTGGTAAAATTATTGTGTTGTTGCGAGGATAGTAAATGGGGCGGGGAGGTGAAGGTCACAGAAGCAACCCAGGGGATACTGGGAAAACATTCCTTTCCAATATGTATAGGATAGTTTTGATTCACAATTGGACCCGGTGGGTGTCCCTACAATAGGGATCTAAGATTTTTTAATATTTTTAGCGTTGGGAAATAAAATCGGAACAGGTAATAACCGATTTGGCGCAGACGAATTTGCGCTGGTCAGCTAGTATATTATAAAACATTAGTGTAAAATCGTGACTGTGTATATAATAAGATCTTATATTCGGAGTAATCTCTGGTACTACTGAGCCGATTTTGAAAATTCTTACAATATATATGTATTGTATATGTCTATATATACATGTATTGTATGTCATTAAAATATATTTCTAAGTTCCATATCTCAACCAATAAAGATTGTTTTTATGTAATAAAGGAAATAAATATTACAAGTACTAATTACAAATTACTAAAGTTATTAGATATAGGTTTCATGTATACTTGACAAGTTCTTATTAAAACAAACAGCTAAATCAAAATCAAAATTTCATGGATGAAAAGTTTACTTTTTACAGGATGTTAATTGATGGAGCTGGTTAGAACATAATAACATAAAAACTATAAGCCGTTAAAATATTGTGTTGTTGCGAGGCTAGTAAATGGGGCGGGGAGGTGAAGGTCACAGAAGCAGCCCAGGGGATACTGGGAAAACATTCCTTTCCAATATATACAGGATAGTTTGGATTCACAATTGGACCCGGTGGGTATCCCTACAATAGGGTTCTAAGATTTTTTAATATTTTTAGCGCTGGGAAATAAAATCGGAACAGGTAATAACCGATTTGGCGCAGACGAAGTTGCGCTGGTCAGCTAGTATGTTATAAAACATTAGTGTACAATCGTGACTGTGTATATAATAAGGGCTTAAAAAAAAAAAAAAATATAATGTCGGCCTAAACGCATCGAAAAGCCAAATCCAAATACAGAAATGGCATTGCGTTGGAAATAGCATCTCAAAACCAATCGAATGGTACCAATAAAACACCATATGACCGAAAAGTGAATGCGGTGGAGTGGAGAATTAATATTATACACAGACCTATAATTAATAAAATTATAATACAGTAATTATTTGTTTAGTTGATTTATTTCCTGAACCCACCACAAAAGTTACAACTTTATAGCTCTCACCAATTTTTTTGGCCGCCCTAAAACTAGTATGCGCAGAACATAAATTTAGGTATAAATATATAGTAGTCCGGTGAAGCTGTAAAGACCTTGCCAGGTCAATAGCATAGTCAGTTCGGAAAAAAAAAAATATAGGGATAAATATAATACGTATTATATTTTATATGACATAACATTTATAACATGGCGATTACTTAAAAGATACATAAATATCAATTTTATATTCATATCATAATATTTTATCTTGATTTTCTATTAAATATTTGACTTTATTATGCGCAAGCCTGAAATTAGAGCTATATTCAGAGCGGCCGCAAATATGAACGAGGACTGTAAAGTATACATTTTTATGGTATTATTCTTTGATTATATACAAGACATTTATATACACAAAGGTATATTTATTATTGCCTTTGTTTGCTACCGTACCATAAATGCGAACCATCAACATAAATATCATTTACATAAACATTTATGTTACGAAGTATTTCACTTAAAAACCATATTTTCAGCATAAATCTTACTAATTTAACAATATTTATCTAAAGTGATAAAAATAATTAAAAAATTTACATAAACATTTATGTTACGAAGTATTTCACCTAAAAACCATATTTCCATATTTTCAGCATAAATCTTACTAAATTAACAATATTTATCTAAAGTGATAAAGCTAAATAAATAATGGACATTATAAAAGGTGCTGTGCATTTCAATTTCATTGTGATTACTACCTTTTATTGGAATAGAGTAAAATAATATTTATATCCGAGTAGTGGTTAGAAATAAACTTTTCTGAACCACATAGCCGTTCATTGAAAAAAGACAAGACATTTTGATTTTTCCTTTAGATAAATTGCATCGTTATATACTTATATTTATGTAACTTTTCTGTTTATCATTATTTATATGTGAATAGGTATTTATTCCATTTTCATAAGTAAATGATTCTACCTGGAAATTAAGTATGTCTTATATATTTATGTTTTAAGTATTTATCTAGATAAAATTAAAAATAAATGTATTAAAAGAGTTAAAATTCAATTTAAATTAAAAGTCCTTAAAGCAGACGATTGTAAAAATGTATATAAATCGTATTTTTTCTAGGATAAAACGCAATTTATTTATCAATTACTAAAATTATATTTTACTTTCAATATTTCTTACATTTTCTTAGTTTGACCTTTGTTTAAATACACGCATGTACAACACGGTTAAGTTACTTTTGAGTGAGTAATATCGGACACCTGGAAATTAATGCTAATTCGCAACAACTATTATTAAGTATTTCAATCATTAAAAACCCAAACCATATATGTAGAAGCACCCCCAAGTTACAATCAAGTTAAACTATAAACTTAAAGTTCAACTATAAACCAGATTATATTATAAACTTTACGTATCAATCAAGGTTCTCCAAAACGAAATATTCACATATCGTAAATTCGCGGTATTTATTTGAGCTAACATGATTGTAGTAAAAAAAAAATTATTCCACAAATAATTTAATTAATTAATTTCGTTTATGAAAATATTTAATCATTTTTCATTCGCCTTGATTCCAATGTAGATAATAAAAATACTAACTCCAAATCTACACTCCGGTTGCGGCTGAACGTATCTCATATTATCTAATTGTGTGCATGCATATGTGTACGTATAGATATTGCTATGTACTGTTGTGTAGAGCTAGTTGGAGGGGAGGAGGCTTTGAACGAGCGAGTGACGCGAGAGGGTAGGGAGGAGGAAAGTACACGAAACAAAACCGGCCAAACCGCTTTGTCCAACGGTCGCGCGGCGGCGCGCATTTTCGCTTGTTTTCGTCAAACGCCCCACCTTTGTTTTAAAATGAATTTGTTTTCGTACAAAATTATTTAACCGAATATAAAACTTATATAACATAAATTAAAACTTATATCATCGAGATGAACAATATTTTTGTTATACGATTTACTGGTGCAGTGTTTGAATAGGTGTTGAAATAGGGAACGGGCAGGTAAGAAAATGTATTAAAAGTGAAATGAATATTGAAGTGTTCAGTTAGTGCGCAATGGAATGTTCTAAAGACATGGGAGTACAGAAGAGACATAGTCAGTTCAGCGACACCAAATACAAGTGGCGGACAGCGTTCGTTGTTATTCTGTGTTGTTTTTGTGAGTGTAAGGGACAGGAGTTGACCGGTGTGGATTCTTATCTAGTAAATAAAACGTTGACCGAATTGCCCGGTGGTGTGTTGACTGGAGGACGTACTACCTGGAAGGCAGATGGTAGCCCGTACATAATTTGGGACGACCTTGTTGTCGAAAGAGATGCGGAGTTGGTCGTGGAGCCTGGAGTGGAGGTGCGATTTGCACCAATGGTTGGGATCACAGTGCGCGGAAAGATAGTTGCTGCTGTGAGTACAATTTTTTTTAATGAATCTTAAATAGGATATATTGTGGTTGGTCACTGGTATACTCCTAAGGATGAGTTCGATTCCCGATATGGTTGTCCAAATCTTTACTCCCACATATTAAAAGTTGTGTATTAATAACTCTTCTTCTGTATGATACCAACCCTAAAGCGTTGGGCGAATAACATACGGTATAGGAGTTACAAAGAAAAAGAGGTGAAAGTGGAGGAACTTAAGTT
Organism: Antheraea pernyi; assembly: GCA_015888305.1. NCBI lineage: Eukaryota > Metazoa > Arthropoda > Insecta > Lepidoptera > Saturniidae > Antheraea > Antheraea pernyi. The sequence goes on along the minus strand of MU159535.1, from coordinate 130,026 downwards.
CTAAATACAAGTGTTGGATGATTTTATATTTACAGCGTTTCAATAAAAAAGTCATCAGACAATAAACCCTATGAACTCTGCAACTTTTAGCTAAATTTTAAAATTAATTCCCAATTAGATCACTATTATATATTATACTAGCTGTTACCCGCGGCTCCGCACGCGCTTTTTAAAAAATGTATTAAAGAAATGGAAAATTGTGAGTGGGTGTGTACATTACACCTATAGCCTTCCTCGATAAATGAACTATCTAAAACCGAAAGACTTTCTCAAATCAGACTGGTAGTTCCTGAGATCATAGCGTTCAACCAAACAAACAAACAAACAAACAAACAAACAAACTCTTCAGCTTTATATATTAGTATAGATTATCAGATTATACTATATGGGTATTTATACAAAAAAGTATTATGATCTTTACAACTATGCAACATACTAAAAATATGCATTTTATTTGTTTTATAGACAGACATATTTTAACTCTTTCTCAAGAATATAAGATTCATATCTTAGTTATTGAAGTTCCATCGTCATTCAGACGTGAAATTCCTGTAACAGTTTGATTCTGCGACCGCTGCCTTCTTATTTTAGAAAGTATTTTTGTTTCATTTCAGTTTTCGTTACACCATTAGAGGCATACTAGATTCTGATAAGAGTTTTCCGACTTTAAATCACCGTTCGCAATGAATTAAGCTACAATATCTGCCTGTTCTTTTATTCTATTCTCTTTTGTTGTTATTGCGATTAACGCGCTCATGAAGTAGATTACTGGAGATGAGTTTTTGATAATATAGCGTAAAAAAAAAATATTGTTATCCAAACTTTACAGTATATCGTGTAAAATCATTACTTTGTAGCAGTAACCGCTTTCGTGAACGAAAGGTCGCGGTAAAAAATCCCAACATAAAAAAGGTAAAAAATAGTGTGTGATCGTGATGAAGTTTCCTTAAAAACTCTTTGGTCAAGTATTCGCACTAGGAATGCATAGTTATTTATACGACTTTTTGTACATACAAAAATTACATTGATAATATCTGCACTGTAAGGCCACAAATCGAGTAACATAGTTAACACCAAACGCGAAATTAGACCATAGACTGTATCACGCTTTCCCGATAATGAATACTTGATAAAATCCATAATTCGAGATAAAGGCACGTACCTGCCGAGATAAGAGTTCGATATTCATTCACCTGTGATATTGATTTGTTCACTTGTTTGTATGTTTGCGAGTAAATATTTGATGTTACGCACAATAAGTACATATTTTCTTGTACATTTTATTAAAATAACCTAATTTTTGAAAATATATCAGTGTTTTACCTACATAAATATAAATAGAACGCGTTATATTTTACGCGTTCAATAAAGTACAATTGATGATCAAAAAGATCGAATTTTATAGGTCCTTTTAACTTGGCATCTGTAAAATGTTATATAGTCTATATCCGAGGTTCTCAACCACCATGTCGCGAAACATTGGTGTGTCATGTTGCAAGCACCTGTCAATTGTGTCGCGAGATTTACAAACTCATCATTTTCGTTCACTGTGTAATATCAAAATTTTGCATGTTACCCTGACATGGGTGTCACGAATTTTGTTAAGAGTATTAGTGCGTCGCTGAGTAAAAAAGTTTGAGAATCGCTGGTCTATATCATAAAATATCAAATTGTCTTTTGATTAGTAACTTATGGAAATAATATTGGCCTTTAACTTGTTTGTTCTTACATTTATGCAGAGGTTATCTATCACATAAAGTTCCCAGTTATCACTTCAATCTCAATGAACTGAAATTAATGTTTTCCATTAATGATTAATTCCTGGGATTTTTATATTATTTTGAACGTCTTACCTGATAGTTAACTACATACGTACCACTCATTATATCTATATATCTATTTACCGAATCCTTTGTGTGAAATATCAATTTCATGTTTAATACATTATGCCCATTACATGCCATACATTATTTGAAAAAACGGCAAGGTATCCAAACAGATAAATCAATTTATAATTAAAATCAATTTATAATTATATTTCTGCATCTGACATGTTGTCACTTCTCATACTACACTAGACTACCGCATAAAAGAAGCCTACCTTTTTCTTATACGAGTAAGCATTGCTAGCTACCACCGTGAAGTTGAAAATTCAAGGTAGATACTTAGGTTAACAAGTGGTGTTGGGGTGTAAGGGGTGTCGAATAACATCTAAGACTTGAGACATCCAAGCCAACCTCACCTGCACGTGGTGCACCCTGCTGAATAACGAACGAGGCAATGGCGAAAGAGGGGTGGTAGGGTTTTACAGCCTGACTGGGTCGCAGCCACCATGTATATGGCGAAAAAGCCCGTCATAGTGATTCGATTCTGCGGGTCGCGTTTCTGGATGAGCCTGTGCATATCCAGTTTTTCGCAGGCCGGCATGACAGCGGCGGCGACTGGCGATGGATAGTGTATCGCTCGGTGGTCGCCATTGTTTTTGGATTGTACTGTGCTTACCATCAGGTACAGTGCAGTCAGTTTGCCGTGCTACAATAAAAAAAAAGTACCTGTAACATAGGTTATTTCCTGCGGGTACGCTTTATAGCAAGTCTTCTAGGTTTATTTATTTTAGTACTATTAACTGGGGTCACATAGATACTTGGCATCAGATGAGATTATGTTGGAACGCTAATAGATGTAAATATTTATTGATTGAATTTACGTGAAGAAATATATCGTAACCAAACTTAAACGCTTAAAATATTTCTTCGTTGCGTCACGAACTAAAGGAAAAATACAGAATTATTCCTTTCTCGCCGTTTGGTTGATCAATTCTACGTGGCTGTTTCTCAGAATTCCCGTCAAAAATCTTACAAAATTATAAAGGATATCCTCCATGAACGAGATGTTTAAATGTATTACTGTAATATGGCATGTGTGATTCATAATGATAAATCGTAATTGGTGGCACGTGTTAATGAATGCAGCTGATGGCTTAAAAGTACCGGCTGCCGCCTGACCTGGCATGACCCCGGACCCATGACCCCGCATAGATTGGTGTATATGATGAGCGGGACCCACAACTCTGAGCAACATCCTTCCGCTAGCTCAATCAGCACGGTCATCAAATCACTTCTATATTCACTTATCAACTTGAAACTAGACTGAAAAGTGCACGAAAAATCAGAGAACTCTTGACTTTTATATTTTATACCGTTTTAGTTCGAACAAACCTTTAAATAAAAAGGTATATAACAGGCTAATCATGTCCTTGTTTAATTGTGTATATCATATAGAAAGAAATCGTTTATTCATAATGCATTATACGATACAAACATAGAATTATGAAACCGCTTACACTTGGCTACTCGCAGGTTCGTTACTCTATGGATACAAAGTATAAAAAAGTGGCGAAAATTCTGTATATTGTAGCATTATGAAAGAGTGTCCAGCTCAGCATATGCTAAAGTGTCATTAAAAAACACTCAGTGCTGATTTTCGACTGGAACCCATTACAAATTTATTACGAAAGAATTATAATAGTAGATTACGAAAAAAAATAGTAGATACATAAAATACAATTTTAATATATGAAATAAGTAATTGCAGACATAAAAAATGCGAAACAAATTAGATCTTTAACTTTACAAGCATTATTATATTAATAAAAACTTTTTTAAATGTAATGTAAGAAATAAAGTTCACAATTGTGTAAAGTTATTGATTCGATTCTAAAAATTCTTTCAGAGACAGTAAGTAGGCTACTTTCTCCCCGAGTAATACAGTTTACGTTTTTTTTTTATTATAACGCGTATTAAATCTCCGTAATAATACAATATTTTATGCAGTTCTGACCTGCAAAAAATAAATAAAACACCGCGGCACAGGTAATAAATATGCCAGAGATTATAGCGTTATTATTTTTTTAAAGAGTTTCAGGCAAGGAGATTATGTAATTATACATACATTCTTATCTTTTCTATGACAAGAATGTAAATACTTCGAGTATTTAAATGGGATACATACTAATGTATTCTTCTCTAATTAGGCACATTATCAATATCTATTATTAGTTCAATACTCATTAGATTATATTAGTCTGAGTGGATAACTAGAATAGAAGTTGAAATTAATTATATGTTTGTTATGGCATTTACAAATGAGTGAAATCCTAAGTAAATAATTAATTGCTCTCTTAATTATATAGTACGTGTAACACTTGGACAAGTAATATTAACTAATTATTGTTTATTATTTGAGTATAAAGAAAATGTATTATTTCAATATGTACAATATATTTTTTTTTGTCCTGAAACATTATAAAAAAAACCCCTTTCTATCCGTTCACGCGTCGTTCATGAGTGTACTTATAACTCTAAAATCATAAAACCGACGTACATTTTTTTTGCTTTGCCCAATTTTTAGTATATAGGTATTTTTTTTACATTCGTAAATAAATCATTATTCATTATTTATAAATCATTATGGAACAAGTTATAAGGTTGACGGTGAATAAAGTGAACACAAAATAACGACCAGTACGTTCTGTTGCAATATTATATCTCAACTAAATAAATGCTTAAAATAGAAATAACTTGTAATTTTTATTACTTAAAAAATTGGTTGTAATATAAATGTGATTTTCTGATTGAAATCATTAGGATTGTTTTGGAATTTCACGCGAACGGAGCCACAGGAACAGTTGGTATTCATATTAATAATATTGTATCATATTCTATTGTATTGTATTCTAAGAAAATATTGCTTTAAAAATCTTGATATAACAATGGATAAACAATAAACATTCATGATAGTTTGTATAACACAAGCGATATTTTATCAACTGCTTATAGATATTCATAAAAAGGTTTGTTACCTTCACTCTCTTATTCCCTTTTGCAACTCTACGAAATTCCTTGGAATGCATCTACATTCTTATTCAAAAATAAGAATAAATAATAAAATGTATCAGCAGTAAACAATGCCTATGTAAGTAAGTACGTGTGTGATACATACCTGCTACATAAATCCGTTTCCTATACGTTATATCTCATGATTTTTTTATCAAGACAACGATATTACAAAATACCTACGTCCGTATTTTACAAACTATAAAAATTGTGTCAAGATCTGCAAACAGATAAAAGACGAACTCCGAGACTATTTATGTTTTAGCCACAGCTCAATTTTAACAGCTTGTTTACTTTGTATAAACAGAAGCTCTTAGACTTTTTTGCATGTAATGTAACCGTGGGCTTATTTAATCAATTATTCATAACGATAATGAACGATAAACGAGTGTTGTTAGTTTAGCTATGTATCGCATAAGGTTCCTTTGAAATTTTATGGTTGTAATTAACTTACCATACTTTAACTCAATTTTATTGATTTTTATTCGGTAATCCTGTTTCTTTAAAAATAAAATAAAAAGTAAGAGTAAGAATGGTACTTTATTATTTTGTGTACTAAAACCATTCCAAAAATATATGCAGAGACAATATTTTTAACTCAGTAAAGAAAGGTTAAAACCGACTTCGATATATCACGTTTCTAAAACAAAAAAAATATGAAAAAAATCGACGAAAATGTGAATCACACTGGAGAAACGAACAAAAATTTCGTTATATTAATCTATATATTTATTTTATGTTTTTTTTTATTATTGTTTTATTTTAGACTTTGCGCTCTAACCAGACAATATTCAACCCTTGTATGTATGACCGTTTCTGTGACACACAAAAACAAAAAAGAACGCGTTTCATATATTGGTACCTCTATAATAATTGACTTTTTGATATTTTAATATTTATAGGATATTCACCACAACGTATTTATATTCTCTAGAAATTTGTGTGGAAACTTATTTGGTTATAGAAATATTTAGAAGAAGGTTATTGAAATATGGGTTCAGCAAGAGTTCAATTTATGAGGTTAGTGCTCTAAAAAATATCTTTACACAAATCTAAGCGGCCGACGCTTGTACCGTGCCGTGCCAGTGCTGTCAGTTTTGTACGGAATGCACGATCTGCTCTCTCTGGATTGTGGTTTGAACGCAGGCACTGTAATTGTTGCTTGATGTTATCGTCTCAACGGTTTTAAGAAAGGTGCAAGGCGTCACCTGCCAGCTCCAGTTAATGAACTCTTATCTTATAACGAAACGACTCTGTACTGAGTTACGTGTCTCAGGTCTCAGTCGTTTAGTCTCGTAACGAGTTTACCTAAAGCATATAAGCAAACCCTAATAAAATAACCATTCAGTGTGCCAAGTTTTTTGGTTAATGATCAGGTAGTAAGATAAAAACATTAACAACATTATATATATGTATAATTTATGTTTTGAATAAAATTGTCTTTCAGCTATAAAAGTTTACTCGGTCAGTTAATTTTGTTTAATTTTACCGCAATCTGACTCATCTATAGGATTTGTAAAAAAATTATAAAATCAATTTCTTTATCCTGTTTAGCCCCTGAGAAGGCACTTATGAACGACAGCACTACCATCGGTTCGAAAACAACCCAGTTATCTAGTAGAATCCGGCAAGAAACTCGATCTGGTTTATCTTTTCGTTATACATAAAATAGCGCAACATCATTTTATAGACATCATATACAGTTACATTCGTTTTTTGATGGATGCACAGAGAGAGGCGTCATTTCCATACGTCACCCGATAAGTAAGTAGCCTTTATGCATTAGAACCCCCTACTTAAACTTACTATCTGGTAAATCGGTAGTGTGTTTTAGGACTCAGTTATAAAATCTAACACTATTACCTGAACAGTTTACTGGTCTTAGTTAGCCTAAAACATAAAAGTAGCCTCAATTACTCGTTGTGTTTTTGGTGCGATCTTGGAATGTCTGTAGTGGATTTTATGTTTTATTCATATCTTGTGTTATTTTGCTTTATATTTTGTAATATATTACTATAACCAACAGTTTGGTTATTGTGCATAAGTGAACTGGATGGAAAATAATACCACGGACCATGGATTCTAATTTGCCACAAAAACTCTCTGGAAGACGGTCTCTCTCAAGACGGTCACCATCTTGTTAGTTCATTGAAGTAATCGCAAGAAACTTGTAACATCACTTTTACATATGTTACCTACTCCACAATGGCAGTAATAACAGATAAATAACAAATAACAGATAAAATTTTGTTTTTTTTTGTTATAAGTCTCGTGGGTATTTTTTTTAATAGTAGCACACGAAAATGACTGCACTATGCCTGATAGTAAGCACAGTACAATCCAAAAACAATGGCTACCACCGAGTGACACACTATCCATCGCCAGTCGCCACTGTCATGCCGGCCTGCGAAAAGCTGGATATGCACAAGTTGATCCCGAAACGCGACCACGCGAATCACTATGACGGGCTTTTTCGCCATATGGTGGTTGCGACCTAGTCAGGCTGTAAAACCCTACCACCCCATTCGCCATTGCCTCGTTCGTTATTCAGCAGGGCGCACCACACGCAGGTGAGGTTGGCTTGGGTGTCTCAAGTCAATGATGTTATTCGACACCCCTTACACCCCATATCCATTTACTTCCACTTTCATATCCATTTAGTAAACGGCTGTTATATTATACACATTGTACATTACATACAAACCTGTCATTTTTATTTAATGATTTAGATGAAATTTCTAGTTTACTTTGATATGATCTATACATATTATAATTATTGTTGATCTGATGACGATGTGTGATGCGTGATCGCCAGCATATGATTCATGATATTGCAGTAGGAATGTCAAGTAACAATGCGTGAATCATATAGGTGATAGTAGTAATGAATCCTCGTGTTTGTTTAATGGAGTTACTTATATGAGTACATGTATCTAGTTCCGTTATCAATCCACAGGTTGTAAGGAATGCTTGTTATTACCTATAATAATTACTTTATCAAATATTTTTGGAGTCTTACATGCAGTGGTTTGATTCACAAAGGTTTGTCTAAATTAAAAACAGTAAGTTAAAGCACTATGTCAAGCGGATATGAATAACCTACTGATGAATCATTATCCGCGTAACGTATACCTTCTATTATCTATAATAGATACCTAGTTAAAGAATACATCTTATATATATTTTTAATCATGTAAATCCTTTACTAATAAAGTAATAGACTAACGCAGCCAGAGATACGATGCCTTTTTATAATACGTAAATATTCCTTGGCTTTAAAAGCCTAAATATAGGCGATGTAACTATATCATTGGAAGACAACCTAAGACGTTGTCCTGTAATTCATTATTTATCTTCTTTACTGTTTTTTGTACTGTGTCTTTTCTGTACCTAGAATATTGTCCATTTTCATTGCATTAAGTCTGAAATAAAACTTATTATCTATACATATAATAAGCTTTAGATTTTTGTAAAAAATATTGGTGCAAGTGTCTAGATAACTAATGAAATACATTTCACTCATTTTTAGAAATGTCTGTCTGTTTGTATAAACTCGCATCACTGCTAAAGTACTGCATTCATGAAAATCATAAAGCATATCTCCGAGTAACATTTACTCCTTGTTTTTTTAAAAACGGTTCGGTCTCTCACATATTATTGTAATTTTAATGAGGACGCGACTTAAGTACGAGAGAAATGTAGATAGTAATTACACTACATGCAATGACCTTATTAGTAGTAGTATGTAGTCCGGTGAAGCTGTTAAGACCTTGCTTGGTCAATAGCGTAGTCAGTTCGAAAAAAAAAAAAAAAAATTGTATCAAATTGCGATCACTCCTCTCTCCCTTTATCTTACCAATTAAATGCCACTGGTAATATTATTTTAAAATTTCTCATAACTACTGCCGACAGAAGTGAAAACACAAAACAATGGAATGCATGTGTTCTTTCTCGAATTTTGAAGTTAATTATAGTTTGAATGATTTAAATTTCATAATTAGTCAATTGAAATAATTAACAACAGTTTCGTATTCACAATCATTGGTACTCTGAATATTATACAATATTGTTATCACCCACCTCCGGTGCCGCTGCATCACATTCAACTGATACTAGCGCCACCATATTAGAGAGACACATTGACACTAGCGCCACCATATTAAAGATACATAAATAAGAATTATTAATATTATATAAATTTTAATAGGACTTAAATAGGAATGGATATCATTATATAGAATTGAATCATTAGTTTGATCATTGTTAATAATAGTATATTCTTTGACTTCATAGTTCGGCCATGAAAGGCAAGATGTCGCTGATCTACATGTCCATGGTGGCGCTAGTTTCAATGTATCTCTTAATATGGTGGCGCTAGTATCAATGTGTATCTCTAATATGATGGCGCTAGTATCAATGTATATTTATAATATGGTGGCGCTAATATCAATGTTCCGGTCGTGTTATAGTCTCGTCTCTTGAATGTGATGCAGCGGCACCGGAGGTGGGCGGTAACACATGCATTGGTTTGATTCAAACAGATTTCTATAAGAACGTAAATCGAACGTGCCAGTACTTTTAGATTTTTGTAAAAAAAAAAGTTGCTCTCGGAATCTAGGAATAAGTGATAAAATACATTTTAATAATATTTAGAAATGTCCGTCTCTTTGTATGAAACACGTGTCACTGCTGTGTTCATGATAAAAGCTCTTCAAGAAAATCATAAGACATATCTTCGAATAACATTTAGTCTTTGTTTCATAAAAATCGGTTCAGTCTATCAGAAGTTATTGTACTTTTAATGACGATGCGACTTAAGCACGAGAGAAAAGTAAATAGGTAAATGGACTTAATAAATTCAGATGACTTTATTGTGGTAAATAGGTGGTAGAGCCACGCTGTAGCTATTACTAGTTTCAGCATGAATGGGTCGGCTCATCCGGGGTAGTACCACCCTCTCACAGGACACCGACGTGACGTAACAGTGCTTGCATTGTTGCGTTGCGTTCGGTCAGTGAGAGCGCCGGAGGCCCACCTCCTTTCCCCTCTCCTTTCTCTACCCCTCTCTCATACACAGGCTGGCAACGCACTTGCGACTCCCCTAGTGTTGCTAGTGTCTATGGATCAGGTGACCCATCAGTTCGTTTGCCTACTATTGAAAAAAAAAATCGCTGTTTTTTTACATAAGGTTTCACGCGGACGAAGTCGCGGGCACAACTAGTTTAAGATAAAAACAGTAAGTTAAATCACCATGTCAACTGGGTTTTAATATCAAAAGCCGACTATAGCATGGATTATTATCCGCATAACGTGTATTTTCTATTATATATACTGAAGCCTGGTCAAGGAGTACATTTTTTTTATATGTGTAAATAATTGATAGGTAAAGTAATAGACTAACGCAGAGTTGCTGCCTTTTTTATAATACGTAACTATTTCTGGACTTTAAAAGTCGAAATATGCTATATAAATGTATCATTGGAAGACAAGCTAACACGCTGCCCTATAGTTCATTATTTGTCTTCTTTACTGTTTTTAATATGCTGTTTCTGAATTGAACTGAAATTATACGAAATACATAGAAACTTTAAAATAAAAAAGATAACCCCAGAATGAAAACTAAAAACTGCAGAAAATGTTATGAGTGTCTTAGAAATAATATGGGGAAATTAAACAGTATTGTAATTTTTTATGTATTTAGAATTATGATCGTCTACGGTGATTGAACCCCACAACGTGTAGCACACACAGTACTACCTTGACCCTAATGAGTCGCGGTCTAATAAGCTGAATAATTAGCTTTTGTTTCATAATAACATTATGCAAATTAATAAACAAAGTTCCATCATTTCTTAATAATATATACTACGGGGTAACCATAGGACATTATTAAAAATATGACGTCACGACGACGCCATATCTACTATTTTAATATTTCAGTGGTCTAAAATTGATTGACAATTAAAAGCGAGTATGTAAATACTGGACACAAAACAAAACCCTGCTCTGAGTGATCTGCGCTAATAAACATTGCAAAACCGGTACAGATATCTAACAAACTATTAAAAGAAACCATGTGCCAGTGTAAACTTTGTATCCTACTATAACAAAACCAGCGATCTAAACCAAGAACCAAGCCGGGGTACCTCGAAGAAGAGGATCTCCTAGTGCGGGTGAGTGGTGGATACAGTCCTCCTAAATTCATTTCCTATACACTCATTGAATACAGTCCATTGAAAAACAGTAATTAAATACTTAAAATATAAACGCTGAATGAATAATAGGCACATGACACCAAAATCGTTACCATTTTTGCCCTTACTTACAGTCAGTTGAATCGTAACATTTCAAAGTGAGCTAAATCCAATATCAGTAGATCGTAATATTTTACGTTATTTTTCAAGATCTTCAAATTGAATATCTTTTCAAATCAAATATGGAGATCATTAAAAAAACTAAATACTTTATGAACGGCAAAATGTAAACTTCTTTCTCGTTATATAAAAACTGGAAATCTTGAAAAAAATTGGATTTATCTCATTTTGAAATGTAAAAACTCAGAAGTTTATAAAAGAAAAGAACATTATAAAACGACTTCAAGTAATGATATATACTTAAATGATATGATGGATATATATACGAGTATACCATATGTGTTATCTATCTCACGGGAACAGTACTATTTATTTTGGATAAAAGATACATTCCTATACCCCTTTTTACGTTAGGAAATCCCTTATGGTTACGCCACCCTCTCGGGGGAGAGAGTGGGTTATATCCAACTCGCTCGGACTAAAACCCCACGGTGTACGTCTGATACTATAGTTGAGGCGACACTAGATCTCTACAGACTTCATCGTGCCGCCCCAGCCGTTGCGAAGCCCCGGCCTTGTCAGAAAACGACTGAGTACACGTCGGCCGTCTCCTCCGTCCGCCGCACCCATGCAACGAGAAGATAACCCCCCGACCCATTTTCCCTAGGTCTAGCTAACCGTCATGTACCCCTGACAATTTGTAAATAAAACTTTATTATGCTCGGTCCAGTAGTGAAGACGTGAAAGTCTAATAAACAAATAAACTCACATTCAAATTTATAATAACACTATTTTGGTTTAATAACCGTGGTGCGTATAATGTACCAATTATTATACATACTAACTAAAGAAAGATTTGATTGTGTAACACCGAACCAACACGGAACTTTTAAGTGCATGTTCTACTGGCGATTTGTTCGCTTTTGGGACACGGAACACTTCTATTTAATCTGCGAGAATTAAATAATTATCACAATTTCAACATTAGGCACAGATGTAGCCTAATTATATTTCGAAAATAAAGCCAATCTAATATTATCATTTAATTCTAGCAGTTAAACGTGTTCATTTGAATGTAATCCGGAACGTTATCTCTACAAACTTAGATTGGTATCTCTATACGTCCGGCTCAGTCGGTTTCAGTTCGCGTTAACGCAATCAAACCATTATTTAACTCAGCTTGTCAGGTGAGCTTGTTCTACAAGTATTTTAGGGCCCACTATACATCCACCCTCGATAGAATACGTGTATTTATGTTATGAAAACTTGGATTTATGATTTTCGGTTGGTACCGATACGAAACCGTTATAATTTTATGTTCGGATTATGCTTAGGATCGTAAAAAGGTTTTACGATTCTATAAATATGAAGCTCAAACATCGATGCTTTTTTTCAGAAGTTCGGTAGCATTTAATGTAACAATAAGTGAGTATGAAATGTTTTAAATATAGACCGTATTAACCGTGTTTTAAAAGTTAACCGAAAATTGAGAAGTAAGCTTTAGAATGTATAGATCGGACGAGATAATTAAATATATTAATTGTTATAAATGACAAAGCCTAATACTTTCACTTGTCGGCCTTACTCTGTACATACCGTTCTATTTATGTCGGTAAAGTTGTACTTTGATAAATTATAAATAAAAAATAATTATGACAATTATACAGTAATTCTGGTTATATATGTATAAGATATTGGGATTATAACCATTTGGTAATTGGTCCGTTGTTAATTAATGTTAAAATGAACTTTAATGTACAAACTTGGAGAAAAGATATTCAAGAAAATATAAGAAATATATTTGCAATAAATAAATTAATCATAATAGTGTCGCAACAATTATTTTGAATCGCCAATACCTACAATTGATAGTTAAGAGATCACCTAAACAAATAGCTGTAGATATAAAGCATACAAAATTATCAAAAGTATATTTTACTTGATGTTATATCGAAACATTCATTATAGATACTGCATCGAGATTGAAATTGATCGCTGTTCTTTAAATATAGTCAATCTATACTTATCAGGTGATTGAAGATCTTCGTAATATATTTAGAAGAAAACAATTTGAATCGTATCCTTCCGTTGTTTAAGTTCATTTTATTTTGTGCTGCAAACAGTTAAATAGTTTTCTGATCAAAGAACATTATCTCCGTAGCTAAGTTTCAATCCACGTGAAAGTTTATAACTTTCTTTATAATATTTATTGCAATGAAATCGCAAGGTTAGCATTTTCCTGTGCGTGAGTTAAAGATGATGACAACCCAGCTCGTAAATAGTTTGGTCGTATTAAATGCTTTAAATATCTTGAGTCGTAAAACGAAGGATGGTTTAATGTTCATGAATTTGAATGTCGTGGCAACCAATTTTAAAGTATTAATTTAGATTTATATTTCGGTGTACATTGCGATGACTAAAGTAATATGTACGGATCTGTAGACATTTTACCTGATATAAATAAATCAACCAGCAGCATGAGCCTGATGTCTGAGGGCCTGATGTTACTCGTGTTCGCAGGGTGTAAGGGGTGTCGAATAACATCTAAGACTTTAGACATCCAAGCCAACTTCACCTGCACGTGGTGCGCCCTGTTGAATAATGAACGAGGCAATGGCGAAAGCGGGGTTTTAGGGTTTTACAGCCTGACTGGGTCGCAATCACCATGTATATGGCGAAAAAGCCCGTCATAGTGATTCGGTTCTGCGGGTCGTGTTTCGGGATCAGCCTATGTATATCCAGCTTTTCGCAGGCCGGCGTGACAGAGGCGACCGGCGCTGGATAATGTGTCAACCGGTGGTCGCCATTGTTTTTGGATTGTACTGTGCTTACCATCAAGCACAGTACAGTCATGTTGCCGTGCTACAATAAAAAGAAAAACGGAAGTATTCCTCTCATTCCCCAGCACGTGTTCCCCGAGTGCTGTTAAAGAGTAACAGATTTTTGGCCGCTGCACTGTTACATATAAATTGAGCCTCGCAGCGACAAATAGACTTATTAATCAATCGACAGTAATAAAAGATGGATTTATTGTCTCTCTATTTAGCCATAGATTTAATTAATAATGAGCCTTAGTAACATTATATTTTGTGATAATCGTTTCGCAATCTTCATTCGAATGCAGTGAAGCATTAATTATATAAAAATACCTCATTTCATTCCTCATAATAAAATATGAGATATTAAGGGTATATATAAACATAAATAATCTACATAATACATGAAATACTACTGAACAATTGTTTTATAGCCTATGTTCTAAGAAAGTTGATCTCAAGGAAATTTGACTCCGGAAGGAAACTTGTTTTAAAATACTAAGCCGAATTTCATTTCACTAAATATAGGAAGTTATACTCCTTTTAGTATTATTTTAATATTCGATCTCAGATAATTAAATTTCATATCTCCTCTCTTTAAATATTGTCAAATGGATCTCTTGGTACTGTATTAGTAAAATCTAATTAAGGAGCTGATAGTTCACGTGTTTGATTTGTATATAGAGCGTACATTGTAGTTCTATATTTGAAAGTCTAATATGACTTATATGTGTATATCAGCCATTTAGTTGTGTGATTTAAGAGGTATGCTTAATTGGGAATCAAACAATTTAATGCTTGATTGTTCCTTTATATTTAAAATATTCTGTTTATATCTGTAATGTAAGGTACTAATCATATAAAAACTTATCGAGTTATAAATATATTATATGTATTTCTAGCAGATATTTGATCTACAAATTTATTCGCTGTCAATAAACATAAAATGGAAAAACCACTAGACCACAGCTGAGTTAATAACATTATTGAGAAATGTTGATCTAAACCTGAATAGTATTGTACCTTAGGAAACATAGATTGTAACACACCAATATATTACGCAAGGCAGAAACAAGATTTTCGAAAGACAGCTGAATAGGACTGAAGTTGAGAATGAATGCAAAGGTAAATTTTGCGTGCTTGTAAAAGAAGTTTCAATATATATAGATATTCACTAATTCTCATAAATATAAGTAATGTTGAAATGAATGATAGATAGCATAGCTCGGAACAAATAAACACGCTGGAATCCTTGTACATCTCACAGTATTTCGATATTCTTCTCACAGAATGACCTTCGTACGCGGTTACAATAGGGCACGTATTGTGACATGCATTTTACACGAGTGTTCGACATTCTTCATGTCATCTAGAGAATTAAACTTTGACGATGTTATTACAAAAAAGTTAAATACGTATTGAACCCTGGCTTAAAAAAGGCCTCATATTAAATGCACCGCGGTCGCCATCTTGCTCTTTTTTCTCGCTTTGGTTACGTTAGGTTAGACTTGGGAAAAAGGATAACGCGAACTTGCCTCGGGTGAGCGCGGTGCATTTATTAGGAAACTTTTTTAAACCAAGTATTTAATACGTATTTAACCTTTTTTGTAATAACACGGTGAGGATTTTGTTCTCGGAAACTACAGAAAGGTACTGGTACTGTCGGGTTATATGGAAAAATATTCCCTATATATTTTTTTTGTCTTCGTGATTATGTGTAAAAACCGCATCTTTGAAATGTATTCGTAATAGTATTAATTCATTTTTATTAATAGTTACATATATCATTCTAATACTGACAGCATGATAAATTTCTGTATTTTTTTATTTAATGCTTTTATTATGCAATTTATTTTAATTATTAATGTATGAGTTTGTTGTGATATATTTTTTAGGTTCAATCTCGTATAAGAGTCATGTGCGCAACTTTTTCGCCTTAGTAGAGATCAACCTAAGCAAGAGATGTATCTATATCGATTGCAGTCTAAGCTTCTTTAACTAAACATCAATTAGACAAATATATATAGACTCTTATATATATTTCGTATCGGATAATTTTCTGAACTCTAAAGATAATACTATACAAAACCGAACTTATCCAACTATCTTGGTCTACTCCCCGGCACGGCGAGCCAAATTTAAAGCCGGGTACTGTACCTAAATCTGTCAGTTAGTACATTTGGTCATTTTTTTTGTCTGAATCGCAACCTGTACACAATATGTAATTCTCGCCACATTGATGTTGTATAGTTATAGATGATTGTAGGGACTATTTTCTAGTTTATTACAGGACGGGATCAATCTATATTTCAGCGTACAGGTCGGCATGATAGAAAAGACGGGCGTTGTTATTCTCGGATTATATTATGGTTACCACCAGGTAGAATACAAATATTTTGGCCCGTCATTGTAAAAAAAAAATTCTATTTAGAAAATTTGGAGCAAAACTAAATATTACTGACATGAAAAACTAAATATACTTATAAGTTAACGTGTGGCTTATTTCAATGTACATCGATATTTGAATTGCATATTTAGAAAGAATTCGACTTAATTCGTGTCGAACTTTATTCATCCTGTCAATTTGAATCTTACTCCGGAGTACATAAATCACGGTTTTATTAGATTCTACAAAATTTATCGGCTCGTCGAAAGCTAAAGGGCGTATCGTATTTCTGAGCCCAGTACCGTGAAATATTATTTCGTTCACTTTTCAATCTTCAACTCGTTTGAATTGATAGTATTTTAAACTAACCTTACAGGATACATTTTTTTTTATATTTGGAAATAAGTTATATGCGAAATAATTAACTTTAGTATCACAATTTTGGAATTTCTAAACTAAATTGCTACACACAATTAATCACTCACATTGATCCTTATTTTCATATAAAACTTAAATATATTTCTTCTTTAAATCAAGGTATAAAATGAAGTGACATATATCTAAAATGTGAAGAAATATTACGAGAACCCTCGCCTTGTTGTCACGTTCTATGATCATTCTTCACGTCGTGCGACACTCGGAACGATTTAGAAAAACAAAAGTGTCATCTTGCTGTCGACGAACACGCAGAAGTCGAACGAGCCACAGTGTAAAATGACTCCTCACAGCGAGAATTTCTCGTAACTAGTGTCAGATTATTTCACTAATGAAGACGATAATCTGTTCTCTACACTTTAATTTATTATTCCTTGGAGCAAGCTGTTATTAAAGATGACAAATCGATGATGATTTATGAAGGATTAACGATTCAACTTATATTGATTTATAATTTGATAAATGTCAGAATATAACGACTTTCTGTGATAATTATATGTGCCTTTAAGCAAAATTACATTTTGATTATTCTTCTATTTTGACGTGATAACGTCTTATAAATCGACGAACGCAGGATCTACGCACGGATAAGCATGACTGATTGTCACGTTTGGCCTGAGCCGAGCGTGCAAGCGAGAGGTGCGATCGGCCTAACAACCAATTGTTGTTTATTCATTCATAATATACGTATTAATGTAGTGTATGACAAAATACTTCGAAATTTTAAATAATTGTTGACAAAAGTATCAAGTCGGTGTCTCCTTTATGATTGACTAGCTGTTACCCGCGGCTCCGCACGCGCTTTTTAAAAAATGTATTAAAGAAATGGAAAATTGTGAGTGGGTGTGTACATTACAGAAAAGTTTTTTCAAAAACATTTGTAACTACGACACTCACGCCAACTGTAACATGTAACGTGTACATTAGATATATGAATACAAATAGTATATCGAGTGGGATGGGATTTATCATCAGCAACATAACTGGAACTTCAACCTACTATATACCAAACTCAGTACTCACTAACACTACTAATAAGAAAGTAATGAAAATTATAAGCTATACATTATCGAACAATATATCTTAAATCTTTTATTTTATAGATAGATATAATATGCCCGTATTGACGATATACTTAAGTTATTCTTATACGTATATAATAACTGAGTTATGTAGAAGGTCGAATTTACTTTTGTAGTTACATCTCTTTTTCACTTTTTAATTTAATTCATTGTAATTTTATAGTTCTATTTTACTACAGCTATTTTACTCCGGTAGAGCGTTATGACTAATATTATAATTGCGAATGAAGGCTTGTTTGTTAATTACGCTTTCACGCCATAACACGTTTCGTGTCAAGCCATTTTTGCCTGATATATCCTTCAGGCCATTTGATATTTTGACAAAAAATAGAAGTATTAACATACTTTTTTTTCGAACTGTCTACGCTATTGGCCTGACGGGACTTCACAGCTTCACCAGGCTACATCACGTAGTATACAATATTATGTTACAACATCACACATAACATGATATAAGTTATTATTTCGTTTTCATGATTATCAAATCGATTACCACTGATGATACACGTGGCACGAAACCTTTCAATTAATAAACCGATCATCGTGAAATATTGTATGTACTTTGTCAGGCGTATAGCAAAGTACACAGGGTTACATACCATCCAGAAAAAAGCTACAGTTCCCTTGAGATTGATCAAGTCAGGGCTAGTTATCCGACAATGATGTGTTTGTGGTTTACCATTTCATTCATCTAGGTTAAAATAATCTGAAATAAAAAAAGGTATTGTATTGTAATTAATGAAAAAAAATGTAAAGAAACTCAAAAAAAACTAAAATAACTTTAATTATAATGACTTGCGAATATTTGAGTCATAACATTTCGATAAACAAGATATTTCACATATCTTGCATAATTTTCTCATCAAGGGAGAAGTAACTTGGTCACGGTGTGTGAATGATTCATAATAAAGTTAAAACTTTCGAAAACGTTTTGTATATAACAGAAAAACAATACTAATAAATAGGATAAAACAAAATAACTTTACGCGTCTGTCTGTGTTCCTTTTCTTCAAAATTACGCAATGGATATTGATACGGATGCCATCATCATTTATAGAATTTATTCTGGAATGTTTATATGTATATTACACACATACTATGTTTATAGAAGGCGGAGAAAAGCTTATGTACTGTAATCGAGTCGTAGAAATTATTTTTTTAGTCCTTACATTGTTAATGCTTGCTACACATTATAAGATACATTAAAATAATATATTGCGAAATTGCATATCTTACAAAAACCTATAGAAAAGTCCACGTTGGTGTATATCTATCTCATAGGGATAAAATATAGTAACCACTTTTTTCTTTTACATATTACGAATAAATACGAATAAAATAACTTTAAGGTCCCGTCCCCAGTCGAGTTGTCGAGGAAATTATAATGATGTTATGCATAGACCACATAATATTAAAAGACATTAATAAACGGGAATCGGATGTTACTCATGTCCGCAGCAAGTGTACCTCTCATTCCCCTGCACATACTCCCCGGGTGGTGTTAAAAAGTAACAAAATCTTGTCCGCTGCACTGTTCTACATAAATTGAACCTCGTAGCGACAAATAGAGTAATCAATCGATCGACATTAATAAAAGATTGATGGATTTAGTCATACGATTAAACGTAAATTTGTCGATATCTTAAGAAGTTGAAAACTTCAACGGTGTCATTTTTAACGCCTTAGAACTTTTAGCGTGTGTTCATAATCTCAGCTTCAGTTAAATGACGATGCGGTCTAATATCGTTATAAAGATCGATAAAGATGGGATTGGTTCTCTAGTGTAGCAGCTGAAACATATCTATAGGCGTTTGGCTACAGATTCTCACATCAATGCTATCTCTACGTTTTTTTACCAATCATATTGAATTATTGTTATGGTTTTATTAAAAACTTTTTTCAAAATGTGAAGAAATTATAGCTTGTTATGTGATTACTGGTTACTCCGATTGTGGGCGATTATCTTTTGCAGTAAAATTAGTGTCAAGGCTCCAACATATACGTCGATAATTATACAACGTCCTAATTTAACAGACAAAGCGGCCGCGGCATTTCAAAGACTTGTATTCGCGAATAGGTGTAAGTTCAATGTCTTGCTGTATCGGTACGATCTCGATACGGGTATACGCCTCGAGCTACATTATTACGTAGTCTCGCTTCGTGCACGCCATGCTTCGTGATTGTAAGCGACGTGACATTCGTATGTTCAGCGAACTATATACAATTTTTAATAGAAAATTCATATAGGTATGATATCTATAGACAATTAGGTACTTTATGTCAGGAAGTCAATAACTTCTAGACATTTTTTTATAAATGCATTATAGATTTTGATACTAATTGCCGTTGAAGTCTAAGATGATAAGTAAATACTAGCGTTAACTTAGAGGGACGGTTGGCTATCAAATTTAACTGCCGGAACAAATCGATTGTTGTTTGGCCACAGATTATTTAGTTTAGTTACATGTGCAGGCGAGGTTGGCTTGGGTGTCTCGAGTCTTATGGAGTTATTTAATGATAACTGATAATTAGTTTACTAATTAATAATAGCAATAAGTTAATATGCTCATATTTTCACAGTTTTTGGAAAAAGCAACTCAATAGTAATGAAATTTAAAAAATTAATGATTTATAATTGTATATACACATCACATAGATGTGATCACATAGATGTCATCGTTAGTAAAGCATATAAACAGAAATTTAAAAAATTAATGATTTATAATTGTATATACACATCACATAGATGTGATCACATAGATGTCATCGTTAGTAAAGCATATAAACAATTAGGCTTCATCAAACGTATATGCGAACCATTCACAAATATAGAATGTATTAAAATGCTGTACTTCGCGTACGTACGAAGTATTCTTGAATATGCTTCAGTCATATGGTCGCCTCAGTATAATAAATACATAGACAGTATTGAAGCTATTCAAAAAAAATTTGTAAAATTTTTATGCTATAAAGATTTCAAAGAATATACGAACTATGGTGAACTATGTAAATATTTTCGCCTAGACCCTTTAGAAGTGCGGCGTCGACAACACGAAATGATGTTATTGCACTCTATACTATCGGGCTATATTGATTGTCCCGATCTTTTGGGCTCTGTATCACTGCGAGTACCAACGTACCGTATACGCAAAGCACCGTTGTTTGCTGTCCCACATGCTAAATCTAACTATGCTCAAAATTCAATACTGTGTCGCATTGCCCGATCCTATAATGAAGTATACGATACGGTAGATATATTTCGATATTCACGTAATACATTTAAAAGTGAAATAAAGAAATTACAACGCTGAATTATACAATTATAATACAAAAAGGATAAAGCAAGCACACAAGTCAGAAATACACACACACACACACACACACACACA